>VDFB02224398.1:0-44788 GCA_007258455.2 Sequoia sempervirens
GTCCCTTTTAAGACTTCAGTTGACATTCAAAGGAAAATTCGCCAACTTCACAAAGACTAAATTCATGCTTTAATTTAAATATGGCGACCCTTTTGAAAACTCCAGTTAACAATGAATGAAGTGCCAACTTCACAAAGTCTTCACAATTTCAACTAATTGCGCCATGCATGCAACCTCAAGTTGAATTTCAAGCATAAACTTCAGTTAAGTGAACATGCAAACAAGTTAACTCAACATGCAAAGGTGTTAACTGAACATGCGAACTGAAAGATCACTCAACATGCCAATATATGAATTGGAGATGACAACCCAGAAATCGTTTAGTCTCGCTGAAGTCAGAACTCAAGTTAAGGCGCACCAGTCAACCTCTTTTGAAAACTCAACTTTGACCTCTTAAGGCGAATTCCAGACTTAGCCAATTTTCATGAAAATTTGGACTAAAACCTCTTTCGAGACCTTTGTTCATCCTCTGACCCTGGCTGACTGACTCCACCGATTGGCTGGCTGACAGGTGCATCGCAGAGCAGGATAAAAACTGATCAAAAGGTACCTTGAGACTGAACATAAAACTAACATCTGAAGGCTCAAAAAACCAAGCGCCCTTTTCAAGAATTGCTCTTTTTCTCAGACTTAGTCAAATTTTGACATCTCGATCACGTACGAAGGGAAAAAGAAATCCTTCATAACTTTTGATTTACCAATTTTCAGGACTGGATCACAGGTTCACTGCAGAGCTGACTTCATTCTACACGACAGCTGCGAAGGCACATTTCTCCAGAAAACATCATCTGAGGGGTGAAAATCAAGGACGCCTTTTTGAAAAGTTGCTCTTTTTCCACCAGACTTGGCCATTTCTGGAATTGACCAAAATATCACATTAAAACTTTGACTGCAGGCTGACAGGTTATCTTCTGATCTGACGGAGACAGGCAACGGATAGCTGGACATAACACGAACAAGTTGAATATCTAAGATCACCAAATAGAGGACATTAAAGGCCTCAAAAACTCAAGCGCCTTTTTGAAAATGTGCTCTTTTGCTTTATTCACAACCTCAAAATCAAGATTTAACCCTGCGTTCACCTCCTCGTCTCAACTTCTCAGCAATTCAAATTGACGTGCTGAAGGGTGCAACACGGAGCTGGATTGAGCATGAAACAAACGTCAAAGGGGTCATTTGATCTGAAACCTCCGTTTAGGGCCTCAAAAAGATGGGAGCCCCTAGGATAGACTGCTCGCTTTTGCTTGCAGTGTTAGTCATTTTCTCGTTTCTCTCGTTTTCTGCTGTATCTCACATAACTCGAGCAAAACAGGTCCGTTTGACAGGCTTGATAGCTCGTTGCGAAGCTAGCGAGATCCCGGACAAATGTCTGCTGGAGGTGACAAACCCTAAAAATAGGATCTGGGCTCCTAAAATCAAGGTAGCCTTTTTTCAAAAAGTGCTCTTTGCTCCATAGAAAAATTTGATGATTTTCCTTCAAATTTTGGATTTTCTCAAAACTCTCCAGTATCAAACTGACATAAGCTCCATATTCAAAAAGCCCAAAAATGACCTTCTGACATCGCTTTAACAAAGTTAAGACTATTTTTAGCAAAATGCCTTAGTGAAGCAAAAAAAAAAAATTGGTTTGGGTACAACACAACCAGGCTCTAGCACTAACAAGTGTCTAACATGTAACCTCTCACGACTCCTTCCATAGCTCCCAACAATGCGTTGAAGTTTATTTTTTATGTTTTAAGTTTTTAGGTATATGAGGGGCATGAGAGGGTCTGTGGGACCCCCACGTCCATTCCCATACCAATATAATTTTAAAAAAATCCAACGAATTTTTAATTATGACCTTTGGTTTTTCAGTGATGTTGTGGGGGACGCCTAGTCGTCCCCTGATCGTTTCAGGGACTGCTAGGCGTCCCCTTTAGTTTTGCAAAACGTATCCTAAATTAGGGACGTGTTTCCTAATGTTTCTTGAAAATACAAAATCAGAGGGGATGCCTCCCTGATGTCCCCCCATCCCCGAAATGCCTCAAGGGATAGGGACGTAGGGTTTAGGGGTGGGGACGCGTCCCCGTGTAACACAAAGAAAAAACAATAACCAAAGAAAGAATTTTGGAACTTGGTCATGTGAGATTGCCTTGGAGGGAAAGATCTTTTGAATTTATCTTTGTTGTCTTTGTGAGGAATGTTGATTTTCTGTGGGATATCATTTTCTTTCTACTTGTTGCTTTCATTATTGATGGACCTCTTGAGAGCATCTGTATAGCCTTTAGGATTTTCTTCATTTATCTTCTTCGGTGGCTTTGTAGCCATAGAATTTGAATCTTCTTTAGTAGTCCTTTGATTTTCTTCGTAGCCAAGACCAGTTTTAATGAATGGTGACCTTTGGCAATTGATGATATCATCTAGGATTCCAGTATTCTTCTGAAACTTTAAGCTTCCATTCAACTGAGCAGTTATATTCTCTAGTTCCTTCCTTAAGGAAATTTCAGATTCTAGCTTCTTGCTGTTTTCTTTGTCTTTAGCTGGATTCTCACTTCCTCTTCTATCCTGTTTGCTGCCTCTAGTTGAATCTTTAGGTTGATGATAATATTTTTTGATTCCTCAAGGCTTTGTGACAATTTTGCTCTTGAATCACTATCCTCTTCATATTTCTAAAGCTGCAACTTTTGTTTCAAATTCCTTTTCTTAAGCTTATTGATTTGGCTTAAGGCACAAATGGATTTTTCTTTAAGATCCACTTCTCCATCAATTTTGACATTTTCTTCCCCTTTTGAATCTATCTTTGCTTTTCCCTCTCTTACAAAGTTATCTTTATCTTCAATGACATCATTCCTTGTTTCTATTGCCATGACAAGAGTTTTTTCTCTATCACTGTTTGTGATACTTTCATTGCTTTCCTTAGATGAGCTACTACCCCCTTTGGAATAGAGCCTTTTCTTGTGCTTATGGAAGTACTTCTTGTTTTCATGTTTATAATGTTTGCTCCCTTTCTTTATGATATGATCTTCATCAACACTACTATCATTTTTTGCATGTGGACACTTAGCAGCAAAATGTCCTACTTTTCCACAATTAAAGCATTTAAAGGGTAGCTTACTTTTGTATTTACCAGATCCTTTCTTAAGCTTTCTCACAAAATGAGCTTCTTTTGCATCTTATTCATTGTTGGAGCTATAGCTTGATTCGAGCTCTTTATTCTTCACCTTCTTTGAAGCTTTGAAGGCAACTTCATGCTTTGATGACTTCTCTTTTTCAATTCTCATTTCATACGCTGTGAGGATTCCATGCAATTTATCCAGGTCCTTCACTTCTTCAATGGTTGAAACTTTTGCATCAAATCTTAAGGGGAGAGACCTTAGCACTTTTTGCATAATCATTGAATCTTCAACCTTTTCACCAAGTCCTTTGATGGTGTTGACAATTTCATGCACACAAAGGAGATAGGCTGCAATATATTTTTTGTCTTTCATTTTCGAGATCTCGAATTGTCTTCTATGGGTTTGGAGCTTGGCCTTCTTAACTTTGTTATCATCTTCATAGATGTTTTTAAGTTTGTCCCAAATTTCTTTTGCGGAGTCACAGTGCATTACCTTGACAAACTTTGATTCGGATAGACCACACAAGATAGCATTCATGGCTTTTGCATTGTTTTCACTAGCCTTTTTTCCAACTTGATCTGGTGGAGATGTTGGAGCTATATAACCATTTACTATTGATTGCCAAATGTCAAAGCGAAGAGCCATTAGATAAGTTCGCATCCTTATGCTCAAGAATGATAGTTTGTTCCGTCAAACAGTGGAGCTCTATTTGAAGAGAAACCTTCTTGACTAGCCATGTGTGCTCCCAAAATATACCTTCTAGTGGTTAGACTATCTCTGAAGGAACTCACTCTGATACCAATTGATGAGCACACACTTATACTAAGGGGGGGAGGGAAGGAATTAGTATAAGATAATCTTTTACTTATTTAAAATTTAACAACCACAATAATAACAATCGTGCAAGATCTAGAAAATAAGAAAACACAAGATTTACATGGAACCCCTTTCTTGATAAAACCACAAAGAAAGACTGTTTGGATTTACTGTCCAAATCCAACCAAAAGAAAAATTCTCTTAACAAAGATTTGTAGGCACCAACCCACTGGAGACACCAATCCCCACTACTAAGCACCAACTTAGCAAGAGACACCAATCTCTTCAATTAGGAGGCACGAAACTCCAAATGAACAGAGTTTTCGCCTTCTTGAATATTGTTTCTTCTAATTTATATCGTAGTTGGCCAGCCCTTTGTAAATCATCGTGATTGTAATCTTTGCTTTTGACATCAATGACAACAATATTTCGAACACTCAGCCGGTCCTTTATTGATCCCTAGCAGAGACTTTGCACTCACTATGAGGGTGACGGGTCTGGTGTATACAATTGTGTGGAGATTAGTTTTAAATAACAAACTTGTTTCATTACTACTTGATTAACCTGCCTCTATAATCCTGGATTATGATCATCAAAGTTGTAAAAAGGCTTGTAAAGAAAGCTGAGATTTAATGAAAGAGATGGGCACCTTTAGATCTCCAGTTTTTATGTAAATTATATGCTTCATGCAAATTCAAAATATTGAACATGGATTTGCAACACTTAGTCTATATGTTGTAGATACTAAGAGGATTGATTGGATCAGGTTAGGAAAGGTGACTGGACAATATCACATTAGGAAATTACTTGTAATCTTTGAGACGAATGGTTTTGAAGAGGTTGCAGAATGCAAAAATAGTGCAATAGAATGACAAATCAAAGCATAAATACACAGAAGCATTGGACTTACCCTGGGAAACCCTTTCCGAATCCAGTAAGAAACATATCATCACTCTGATCTATTATCAAAAGAACAAGATTACAATATACAAAGAATTTTACTTGTGGTCAAACAATTTCTTCACACTGTCAAAGCTGACAACATGCACCTTCAAAGAACTTGTCTTCAATGCAACATGCACGCTCAAAGAATCACTTCTCAATGCACTTTATGAGTTGCTTTCCTTGTGATCAATGCAGCAATATTCAAAAACCTGCTAAACGCCATGTAACCATACATCTATTGTCATGCCTTCTGAGGATCTTGTCACAATAATATGTAACCTTTAACCTTCCTATTATTATTTTTTTTTATAATGCCATGAGCTTGTATTTATAGGCACAAAGCTAATAAGAAACCATCAAGTGGTTTTATAATACAATGGGTACAAAACCATTGGCCATGGGCTCTTCATATTTCACATGCCTCCTCATGCGCTACATGTGACCTTGGACTTCCCACATGACTTTTCATGTTCCTAAGTGAATCCAAATGCCTACGTGTGACTCTTGATATCCCCCAAGAGTCTCTTCACATTCCAAGGCATCCCATGTGGTTTTCCTTGTCCCATGCGACTGTTCACCTTCCCATGCTTTGTCTAATTGCTTGTTTATGTTTGCAATTCCAATGTCTCATACAACAATACACTCAGAGAGATCAACTTAACAACCAAGTGTGGTGACCCATTCCATGAGCACAACTTACAACAACACTTAATGTTAATGAAACAAGGTGTACAACACACCTTTCTAATAACATCAACTGTACACTGCCATTATGCAAGGTGTACAACACACTTTTTTCCAACATGTCGTGCAGACAGTAGTGATGCATTAGATGATGTTGAGTAAATATGTGTAATACAGGTAGACTTTGTCAAACTCTGAAGGCCTTTGGTTGGCCTTTAATTGAGCAGAACAGAAATCTTGTTTATTTGGTTTAGAAAGGAGAAACACAATTGCTATTGATTCTTCTTGCAGCTCTTATTGAAGATAAAAGTAGTATATCATTAATTCAACAAAAGAATCAGATGAATGACAATTTTTTTCTTTCAGACCTAAACATATTGACAATTTTTTCCTTTCCTTTTTATGTATGCTAAACTATTAGATCTAGAATTACAACTGATCCTTTTGGTGTCCACGCATTTTGTGTAGATCCTTACAACCACAAGGGTTAGCAGAAACTCTTTGTGGTTCCCCTTTGTACATGGCTCCAGAGATCATGCAATATCAAAAGTATAATGCAAAGGTGGTATAATCTGAAACTGGCTTGAATTTTTTTAGTATTTTTGTTATCCACCATTACCTAAGATGCCTTATATTCATATTTGTGTTTGCACATGCAGGCAGATTTATGGAGTGTGGGTGCTATTCTCTTTCAGCTCGTGACAGGGGTTCCGCCATATTCTGGCAACAGTCAACTTCAGGTTTGAATAAGCATGTAAATAATTATATGCTTTCTGTCTAGATTGTATTATTTGATATATAAATTATGTCCATTCCATGGTAAGATCTATATTGGCTTATGACCATACATTTCCAATATTCTTTCCAGCTACTACAGAATATTCTAAAATCAAATGAACTATGCTTCCCACCTGATATCGTCGGAGATCTCCATCCGGATTGCATTGATTTATGTCGCAAACTATTGCGTAAAAATCCAGGTTTGTTTTCTTTGTCATATCATATGCAATTGAAAAACTCATCTTTGTATGGTTTATCAAAAAACACGAGAATTATGTTTTGGGATTGAATTTTGTCCATTCTTTGGCATTTGTAATAAGTACTGAGTTTTTTGAGCCTTGTTTTATTTTTTATTTGTAAATGATGGTTCTATTAGGACTCTCATCCATAGATTTTGAAAACAAACATATACCAAGTAAAACCAAAGAAGGTGAACTCACACTAGTAAAAATTCTAGAAGATAATACTCTAGAAGCATGAGGGTGACAATGTCATGAACAAGCTAGCTAGCTACCAACCTATCCAACTCAACAAGCTGAATTACAAAAAAGAACAAAGCCAAAGGAGTCCACAAAACACAACCCAAACAAAGAACAATTGATAAGAATCAGGGCTTTCCCTTCCTTGTGATCCTTCAAGCCCGCCACAACATCCCTAGCTCCACCTTGATAGTCAAACAACTAGAGTCATTGCCCCCAACAAACTGTATCTTCTGTCAGCTATCCTTCTATGTAATAAACACCTCAAATTTTTTTGAAAAAAAATTCTCCAACTGAAAATGAGATACAATGCAATGTCCTTTCCACTTTCTGATCACTCAGTTCCCAAGGTGAGAGCATATGGCGTTCAGGATCACACAACTAACTAGAATGCAGCGACTTGAAAGTAAATGCACTAGGTGGCAAGCCAATCAATCTCACTTGTTCAGTGGTGTGCTACACAACTGAAAGGAATGAACACTTCACTCTTATTCAAAGTAAATGCACTAGGTGGCAAGCCAATCAATCTCACTTGTTCAGTGGTGTGCTACGCAACTGAAAGGAATGAACACTTCACTCTTATTCAGTGGTGTGTACAATTGCAATGATATGGACACATCATGCTTACTCAGCAGAGTGCAATTACAAAGCACTAGAAACTCCATTTATTCAGTGGGGTGAGCAAATACAATACTTCCACTTGTTCAGTGGGGTGAGCAAATACATCGTAGCGCAAGTAAGAAACCACTGGCGGTACTACCATCCAGGGTATTGCAAAATCATATTGCAAAAATCAATAGGAAAGATAAACTGCTGATGTAGATTTTGATCATAAATCTTAACTGCTGCAATATTCAAACTGAAACCACATAACACAGGTAAACTATGCATTCAAGGTCCAACATAAAATTATACCTTCATTTGATGAACAATAAGCTGATGAAAGTCTGAAATCATTCTGAAACTGCTGGTAAACTGACAGAACATATTGCTCACACTGAAAACACACTGCCTGGAAGTATACCCAAAACTTCACCACTGTAAACTACTGAAAAACCACTCCAATACTCCTCTAATCACTCCCAAAATGAACATAGGAAAATCTGAATCAGATAACAGATGGGATGCAGGTTTGATCTGAGATTATTTTGCTGCTGGGACGTGTTGGTGTACGTTTTATCATCCACCGAACACAGAATAAAATGTCCAAAGACACTCTATTCTCTATTGAACAAAGTCACCGTGTATGCTAAGATTGCGAGAAGATCATATGGCTACTCCAAGGTTTCTTTCATCAGGTCATGACATGTGGATAAGCTCAATGGGTGTTGTGATTTGCTGGTAATACACAAAGGGACTTACGTTAAGGAATTTCTCACAAGTTCGGGACTTAGACGGATTTATCATTAAAGGCTTCTTCGTTGGGATTTTCAGTTTGGATTTCAAAAAAAAAGGGCGAAAAAAATAAGGGTTTAACGCCTAGGAATTCAAGAGACAACAAAGATTAGGTGAAATGAGTAACCACGCTTTGTTTCGCCTCCCTGGGACAACTACGCAAAGTGGGTGCAATCTTCAAAGGGTGTGATTATAATTTTCAAGCCTTGAATAAGACCGAAGTTAAGCATCCACAATCACAAGCTTAGGCTAAATTTACGCATCAAATGAAAATCATCCATCCGAAGAAAGTATGAGCAATATTTCACCATTTAATCTATACGATCAATCTCGCATTCACTTAACAAACATTCAAAGCAAATTCTACTTAATTGTAATCTAATTCTAATCTATGGTACAAGAAGTTATGCAACCTTGCTCACTACTTGACAATAAAAGTGATTCAAAGAAAATCATGCATAAGAGCTTTTATTATCGGAAATAGTCTAATGCAACAATTTCATACACTGTTTCCACACAAATGAAAGTGAGAGATCATAGGTTTATATAGAGTTTTCAGAATCAAATGAAAGGCCAAGATTAAAACAACATCAACGACCAAGATTAATACAACTCAACCCTAATCAGGGTTGCCCAAAATAACATCAGTTATTAACCAGTAAACAAGCAGTGAACAAGCAGTTGGAGCTATCTTCAAGGGAAGGCGTCCCTATCCTCTTGGGAAGCATTGTGCTTGACGAATCTGGACACGATTGTGACGACTTCCTCCATCGTGACTCGCGGCAGCATGCTTATCCTGAATCCAAGTCCGTCCAAATCCTCAGCACATCTGGCGAAGGTGTTCTTCGAATCCGCTTCCTGTCTCACAAAATCATCTCGGATGGACAAGAGGTTCACCATTTTGTGAAATCCTGTCTTAGAATTGGTCCGGTAGTAGAGAAGAAAACTTCCTAAACCTTATGCTTCAACCTTTCCAGCTGCATATCGTTTTCTTGGACAATCTCTCTGTCAAACACATCTGCAGCTATCATATAAATCTTCCTCCGGATTTCTTTAACTTGCTCCTCAACTCTGAGCCCATCTGCTTTTTCCTTCTCCAGAACCTCGCTCCGTATTGTCACTGCCCAAAACCAATGATGAAAATCATAAGCCGCTCCCATAGCAATCACCTTTCCTTCTACCAATTCTTCATTTGAAACGCCCTTCAGGACCCTGAGGCATGGAATGAGCCTCTCCTGAATATCTGGGAGGTTGTCCCAAGTTTCCGCCATGTCAGCCAATTTGGAAAGGAAAGAAGAAGTCTGTCCATAAGCAAGCGTCAATCTCTCCATGAACAAAGCTGCTTCCGTGCCCTTGCTTGCCATCCATTCCTGGGCCTCCTTGGCTGTGACCATCCCTTCTTCCACATCCTTGGCCATCTCCTGCAAGGAATTGAGAAGAGGAGGAGCTACTGCATCACCTTGATTGAGTGGTTGGGTCAGATGCTGTATATACTCCTTTAGGCGCTCGACCTCCCTTTTGTACTCTTTCTTTTTTGCCACTTCCTTTTTCAATCTCGCCTTGATACTTGAGACAGAATTGTCCAGTTCTTCCACTTCTTGGCCGTTTGTTGTTGGGCCAAGGTCTATAGTGGTTATGGCGTATTCTTGGGGAGTGATCTCATCTTGTGCTTTATCCACTGTTGGTACTGCGATATGTATGGAACGGCCGTCGGCTTCGTCCCTCTGGATCGTGGAAAACTTCTTGGCAGGTTTCTTAGTAGCAACTTGTTCCAACCTCGCCAAGAAATCCGCAGTATCATCTTCTTCTTGGACCTCAACTGGTGCCTGAATTTTCATCCTCTCCTTCAGCCAACCCGGAATGGTAGGTTGCTCGATACTATCTTCCTCATGAACGCTCCCTTCATTTGGATATCCAAGACTCCTTTGAGGGCGGAAATCATTCCCTCTTCGAAATCATCAATTTGGACTTCCATTTCATTATCCGAACCCAGTACTTCTGTGCCCGTAAGAGATGGGGGCTCATCGTCATCCAACTGGATCGACTCATGTTCTTCTCTTGAACGGCAGAAGGTCTCATCATCTCGGCCAAGGATTCGTCTGCGGTGGCTACTAGCTCGTTAATGTTTCTAGACGCCGCAAAACGAGATGGCTCCATCTTCTGTCTTTTCTGGACAGGCTCTATGCTTGCAACTACTTTCCTCTTCTCGCCAATATCAATCAAATCATCATTGTGGGACGCGCCGACATTGGAGGAGTATGACTTTGTCTCGCTCAACAAATTATACGTGTGCGTTATTCTTTTTTTGCCTCAACTTCTGGACCTGATGGTCGACCCACCATTGAGAGTACTTAATCACTGGTCTCATCAACGCAGCCAAGTCTGAATGCTCAGGCTCTGACCACTTCACGGAAGGAAGAGGTCGGCTATCATCGAAGCTCGGCTGGACATAATTTCCATCGTCTTGCAATTGACCGGGCACTCGGCAAAGTTTGGTAGCCCTCATAAAGTCCACTGACACTCTAGACTAATCTCTTTCTAACTTCATACTCATCAGCGGCGTTCGCCCAAAAGTCCTCCAATTCTACTCTGTGTTTGTATCTTCTCCCATCCATGGTCCGAATGTGATGATGTGGGTCAAAATTGGCCCTGGACCGATAAGCTGTGAATGGGTACCATTGGATTTCTAGCCCGACGCTCTCGGCTGCTTGTGCTGATGGACAAGACTCTAACATATTCCCAATAAAGAATGGGAAAGTAACAACTGCCTTCTTACTTGGCCTCTGGATGTTTTGATAATCTTCTAGCTATCTCAAGACTTCAAGCAAAATCATCTTATTTGTTGGATAGATAGGCAACTTGTAAGGATTTCCAGTGAATTCCTGGATCCTAACATATGTAAACTTGGGAAACTGGATAAACCAGGATCCATATCTATTGATCAAACTCTTTGCTTCATGACTCAGCCTCTAGTGCGTTCCTCCTTGAAGTATTCTTGTGATATACATTAGGAAAGCATTGTGCACCCGCCTGAAATGAGATTTCTCTCTGAGTTGAAATTGCGAGTAGCATTCATAAGACTTGAGTTCATTCTCCCTATTGCCAACTTTGCCTTTGCAAATCAGTCCTAAGTATTTGTATGTTCCGGCCAACAAATAGACAATCTATGAGCTCATATGAAAAGACTTGGTCTTTTCCAAATTGGTCAACTGCTCGTGAAGATTGTCGCTTATCATTCGGGACCAGTTGAACATCTTCACGCCGGAAGTGATTTCATCTATAAAATAATACATCCATGTCTCAAAATATGCACCTTGTGGATTGCTGTCTATCCTATTCAACATCAGAATGATATCTCCATAATCCTCCTTAAAATCTGTCCGGCGTGGCTTCTTAGGCATCTTCTTTGTGGATGGTCTAGGCTTCTCCAGCCATGCCTTATTAACATTTGTGGCACACAATTCAGACTGGCTATCATACAATCTCTTGGCATCCTCCTTGGTTTTGTAGATGGTCCGGTGATGTGTTGGGATGCCGAATGCCTCCTGTATTGCCACTTCGCCAAGGTGATCCAAAATCCTTCCGTCAGGTGTAACAATTTGTCTTTCCTGAGCGTTGTAATGGATGGCGCATTCTACCATCAACTCATCACAGTCTACTGCAGGCGAGAATCCGACTGCTTGGAAAATTCTATTCCTCACCATCCGTTTGGCAATTGGTGTTGGTAATCCAGCATGTCCATTTACTCTCTTTTTGAACTCCACGAAGTCTACATGTCCCAGATTAGTGTCTGTGACATTTTTCCATTTGGAATTTATCTTTGACTCTCGCTGTACCCCTTTACTGGCGAACTTCATCGACACCTTCTTTGATGGTTCTCCTGCTGTGGTCATTAACCTGCAGTAAAAATATAAACATTAATACAGAGACTTTAAAATATAATTTTTTCCCGTGCCTTGTATTCAAAAATTTTACTTTCAGCTTATTAAAATATTAAATTTCTACGAAAAAGCAAGCTGAAAGTAAATGAAAAAGACAGAAAGAGAATTGATGAATTTAGCCAACCGAACTCCAAACCTCAGGAAAAATCCTTTGGCTACGAATCAGACAAAGTGCGGCAATCTTGCTGAGAAGTTCGACTTTCAGCCAAGAAATTCTTCACTTTTTAGAAAAAAAATTACTTCTTCAGCTGAAATATACCCCTTAATTTTTTCCTTTGAATTCTCGATGTTTCCACAATACAAACCAACACTACGCCAAATGTTAGCGTTAGATCCCAAAAGATATCCAACTTGAAAGTAACCTTCACCAAGAAAGTTCACCAAGATCCTATTGAAGGCGAGGTGATAGCTTATGGTGATGGGATTGTTAGCAATAATCTGAACTTGAAATACTAAGCTGGAAGTAAATGATAAAACTCAACGCCAAGAATGTGCACACAAGATCCTTTTGAAGGCGAGGTGCTAACATATGGCGGAGTACTTATTACAAAACTGAAAGAACTTAGG
The DNA here is from genome assembly GCA_007258455.2 of Sequoia sempervirens. Taxonomy (NCBI): domain Eukaryota; kingdom Viridiplantae; phylum Streptophyta; class Pinopsida; order Cupressales; family Cupressaceae; genus Sequoia; species Sequoia sempervirens. The sequence goes on from VDFB02224398.1 coordinate 12,703, forward strand.
CGGTGAACCGGCCATGAAAATTTCCGCTCAACGACTTAAATAGTGGGGGGAATACTACAAACAATTCAACTAATTCATCTGCTGCGGCAGGCATCCACTCATGAATGGGAATTCACCACTTTTTCAGTGGGTACAATGAGAGAATTAGCAAGTTTTTTTTCCCACACCGGCGGTAAACCATCCAGGGGTTACAATGTGACAATTAAACACAAAGTAAATGCAATAATGAAATGACTGGAATAGTACTACTGTTTATAGTCTTACAATGAGCTTATTGCAATGAATTTACAATAGAAATCTGCTCCAAACTTCTACAAGAATTATACTATACTTCCGATCACAAATGTGAGTTGAAAGACCAAAGAAATATAGCATGAAAAGAGAATAACCAGGTCTGATATTAAGACCCGCAAACTGAGATAATCAGACCAGCAACATAAAACAATGCTTCTATTCCCTTGAATAGTTCATATCATCATCCAAAATGCTTCTATTCCCTCCAAAATGAATGCACATGAAACTAGAAGCATAGACGTCCAAGAATTATAGCATAACATGGAATGAGTCAAGTCTGATATGAAATGCCATCAACTGAAATACAAATCAGCAAATTGTACATCAATGAAATACTCATAACTCTTTCAAATTACCTCCGAATGAGCTAAAACGAAGTGCAATGGCTCTCAAGAAGGATGGCGCCCAACTTGCAAAGATTAAACAACATCAAACTTCAATTATTTGGCACAAACTTCAATGCTCTCTTGAATGGTACGGCTTGGCTGGGAGGGGCAATTTTGCATTATAAAATTAAATACTTTGAATTAAATTATGCTCTTGTGTGGGAAGGGGCACCCATGTACTAGGATTCAATTTCTTCAATACCCAGAAGCACATAAAAATCATACAAAAAGCTGTTAATGAAAACCTCCTTCAGCCATGATATGACCAGCAAACACAATTCTGAGAATTATTATCAAAAACTACAAAATCTTCAACTTTGAAACTCAATTTGCACTTCTGGATGAAGCACACTCACAATCATCCATCTAGGGAACCATAGTTTTAGGCCTGAAGAATGGAGTAGAAAAGCTAAGCTTCCCCTTAGCCGGGTTTTGAAATCAATTCAGCAGCATTTCAATACAATTTTCCAAAGATGAGAAATGAATGACTAATGGCTTGCTTTATAGAATTGAAGGTGACTGTTGGCTCTTCAGCTTCCATCTTTTTTTCCCTCCAAAAGAGACAACCCATTTGACTTTTGAAATATTTTAACTTTTTAAAACATTAAATTCACCTTTCTAGGCATCCAAGACTTGAGGAGAAATATTTACTTTAAAAATATTTAAATAATTTCTCAATGAGGCATCCACCCTCAAAGGCCACCTTTTGAAACAACTTTAAGTCATTAATACTAGGCCAAGGGGGCCAATAAGAAATTATAACATTAATGACTTAGAATAAATCATTTTACCCAAAATGAGCCTCAAAATGTTGAAAGCCAAATATGCTCCAAACTGCACTGCTCGAAATGGAAATTGAGCTGACTGCTGATGCTACTGCCCAAGATGGCATTGCTAGAAATAGAACTTACTAAAAATAGTAAATTTTAAAATGTTGCCCAATGCCTTTGCAAAACATACCACTGCGAAGCTCTTTGAAAACCCAAAAAACTCCACCAGACATGCATCCGAAACTCTAACATACGAGCCATCAGAAATGCATCAGAACCCCTATAAAATAGGAAACCCTAATTTTACCTCTGACGAGCCTACGGGCTTCCGGAAATAGGCTATCAGTCACTGAAGGGCATATAGCTAAAATGGGGACATTACATCAGCAATAAAAATTATTCCTTCCTCTGAGAAAATCGACATTGCCTGTAGAAGAATTGATCTTGTCTCAACTTTCTTACAATTTCGAGAGATTAACTTCTCTTCAGCCGAGTTTGTGAAAAATGAGTTGCTGAAACTCATTATAATGCTGAAGAATTCGATTTGTTTTAGCAACTGCATCATTTTCTCTTGATTTTGATTTGTTTTCTCCTCTTCAATCAGGCAAGTTTCCATTCTTTTTCAAAAAAACTCCATGGCGAGCTTATCTAGGGAAATCTCTTTGATTTTCCAAAATTCGAATTTTTTTTTTGCTAGATGTTTATCTTTGGAAAAAAACATTAAATGTCCAATTAAATTCGATTTTTCCAAGTTTTAATTTATGGCGAATTTAATTTTGCCCATGGATTTTCTCTTTTTCGGCGTAATTTATTTTCTTCCAATACATCTTTGGCGAATTTTATTTTTGTCCGAGGCATTTTATATTTGTAAGTGTTGGGAAATAAATTACTAAAATATTTAATTTATTTCCAGCCCATTCGTTTTTGACCCATGGCTATTTTAATTTTTTCCTTGCCTAAATATTTACTTTCCAAGTTATTTCAATTTTCATCTAGCCAAGTTGAAATTTTAGCTATCTTGCCAATAAATATTACGCCAGATCCTCATTTTCTTCTGCCATGGCAGACTTCAAATTGTGCCAGGCACATTTTCTCATGCCGAAATCAAATTTTTCTCTTGCTTGAACGATTTTCTCTAGGCAAAGTATGTGTTTGGATGTCTTTCCTAAGCAAAATTCCATGATACGTAGACAAATTTTCAATTTTTCCTCTTCTTATGCCTCCGGACTTAGCCAAATTTTGAATTTTTCCCTTGCTCTAGGCTGGGCGGACTTTACACATTCCTTTCCATTATGGGGCGGACTTAATAAATGTCTTTCCATTTGTATCTTGAGGTGGGCGGACTTCCTTACTTCTTTGCCAAGTCAAGGGCGGACTTGGTAGTCTTCATGCCATCCATCACCTAAGGCTTGGGCGGACTTCAAGAGGTCCTTGCCATGTGAGGGCGGACTTCCAAACTTTCTTGCCATTGCCTCATCCAAGGCCTAGCGGATTTCCTTAGTGTCTTGCCATTTTCTCATCAAGGCATGGCGGACTTTGAAGGTGTCTTGCCATCCTTCATGGCAAGGGCGAATTTCTCGAGACTTAGGCAAATTTTCTATGAATTTCATGCCTTTGGGTTGATTTTTTTGGGTGATTTTCTCATGATTTTTAACTGATTTTTCCAGATTTTCCCTTTCTTTTCCATGCTTTTCCTGATTTTTGCTTGATTTTTCGATTTTTTTTGCTGATTTTTGGTTCTAAAAATGGAAACATTGACTCTTTGACCAGCGTTGACTTTCTAAAAATAGAAAAAGCAAAATCCCTAAAAAATAGGGTACCCCGTTTGGTCCGAAAAAGCCAAAAATGAAAAAGCGAAGAAGCAAAAAAGTAGATTCCCTAAAAAGTAGGAAGTGTTAGAATTGGCCCAAAGCACAGGCGATCCTCGTCTCCCGGACCTTCTGAGCCCTTCCATGACGTTCATGCACTAATTCAGGCATGGATTCTCAACTTGGCTCAGATGACTCTCAAAAGACTGACTTGAAACTCTCAAAGAAGTGACCTCATGAAACCGTTGCGCGGAGGCAAAACCCTAAAAACTAGCAAACTATTTGGGGTCCCCATTTGCAATGGGGCGATGTGTGAAAAGTTCACAACATGACGTCTGGTACAACAAGTGAAAAATCATGGAAACTCATCGCAACTCCAAGAAAACTCAGAAGTTCAACGTCCAAGTGCTGGGTTTGATGTGAAGAATGCTAGGTGCCATCAATACACTTTTGATGCAGGAGAAAACTGCAGCACTTCACCTCCTTAATTCTTATGCCCTCCATATGCATAGTATGGCCTGCTTGCAAGTTGGTATGGCCTCATCGCATCTGCACCCTAATCTGTATGGCCAGCAAAGTGAGGCACTATAATCAGGAAAAAACAAGGAATGAGGAAAAATTTGCCTCGGTATTGCATCCCTCCATTAGTATAGCCTATAGAAGAAGTACGGCTAGCATAAGATGGTATAATCAATACCAAATGTTTCCCAAATTCACCCTGCAAAAACTTCTATTCCATTGATAAAATTCGCACCAAAAACATCTTTATTCTCAACAACAAACAAATGAAACTTCACTTTGTAGCTCACTAGTGATTTTTGGATGTAATCACTCTAAATAGCTAGGGGGATTTTCCTCCCTGAAACTAGCAATCTCAAGAGAGTTTTTGTCCTCAAGAAATTTTGAGAACACAAGTTCTTTCCATATGTAGAAGCAAATACAATTTCCAAGCGGACCTTTCAAATGAGCTCTCAAACTCCTTTTATAAGTTTTCTTGAGGGAAATAATAATAATTAAAAATGATAATTCTTTTTTCCTCCACAAAGTCCTTTTTGAAAAAAAAAAAAATCCAATGTGCAAAAAGAGCTCCATGCCTAGGTGTCCAAGTTGAAGCACAACTTTAACACTTTTTTAGTGAGTTATTACACTAAGTTGTCTTTTTAATATTTTCAACATTAGACAACTTAATTGAATAATTATTTAATAATTCATAATTTACCAAGTTGTGGAAAGCATAAAAATGACACAAATATGCAATTTTGACCATACTGATATGTCCCTAAAGTCGTAGGATGAAGAATTGAAGGAATCGGGTGACTTTCTAAAAATAGTTAACTTCTCCAAAGGTTAGAAATCAATTCTGAAAGTACCAAGAGGCTCACTAAGACCAACTGAACTCACAGCCAAGAACAATACTTCCGCTAGATTGATCTTGTGCTCTCCAAGAACATTGGAGTTCTCCCTTACTCACCAATTAGCCTATGGGAAAACTCGGAAAATAGACTAATTGTGCACAAATTGATCATGCTTGAGAAGGGGACATTACATTGTGATAGTGGAATTATAACTTAGGATGTGCCTCCAACCATTTTGCTAACCTCCACAGAATGCCGTTCAATAGAGACAACAAAGAAAATTGGTTGGAAATTTCCAACTTACCATTCTCGTGGGTAACTTTGAGAGTGCTAATAACCATGGCCAAATCTTGACATGACACCAACTCTACCCTCTGGAGGAAAACTGTTCGGATTTCCTTCATCAAGATCAGAAAATCCTCCTGCAGATCTGGAAGTTATTCTTTTTGATCAGCCTCCTTGATACATTGCTCCTCAACCCCTATGGATGAACCATCATTTGGTTATGGAAGAACCAAATGGCGAATCTAATCACAAATGGCTTTGGCAGCTACCATATCTTCCAACTTGCTCCTAAAACCCATTGCAATTGAAGCCCTTGACCAAAAAACTGTAGTGTTGTCTAGACTGTAAACTGTCTGGACCAAGAACAGACTTGACAAATCTCAGATACTCAACATCAAGATAGGAAAAACCATGTTGCAGCCTCTTGTCTTAGATGGCACCCCTGTAGAAGGGGTCCCTAACTCCTGCCAAACAATGCCTAGCCGCTGCTCTGGAACAGCCAACACAAAATAAAGAAAGTAGGAGCAGCGGTCAGTCTTAAATGCCAACAAAGAGCACTTGCCATGTTACAAATGATGAGAAGGAGAGGCGGTAAAAGGCGTACAATCTAGACGATCCCGATTGTACATGCTGGGAAATAATTTTGCTCCTACAAAGCACCAACCTTGAGGGACGAATAGAAAGTCTCTGCCAACCTTGCCAAATCTGCAAGAAAATTGTACAAACTACTATGTTAGGGAGGGAAAATAAAAGGGCAATTGGCAAGCAAGAGAGAGGCCAACCCCTAAGTGTCCAATCTATCACTAACTTCAGCAGAAAAGGAGACTTGCTCAATGCTTGAGTTTGCCAAGAAATCAACCTGTTTGTTACATTCTCTATAACAAATGTGTAAAAAATATATCTTTGAAGTGCTCAAAAGCTTGAAAGCTTCCTCTAGGAGGCTGCAAACTTTCCAGCTCTTAGAGACCTTTTTGACCAAGCCATTTACCGCTACCTAAAAGTCATCTTCCACAATCAACTTCTCACGACCAAGACAGCTAGGTTCAAACCTTCCACCACTGCCAACTACTCTGCCTTGTTATTGGTTTTCAAACCCAATAAGGACCAACCTTTCACAAACTTACTGTAGAATCTCTCAAAACACAGTCAGCTCCAGCAGGCCTTGGATTCCCCCGAGAAGCTACATTAAAATTGAGCTTGAGAAATCCCTTAGGGGGTCTCAACCTTTTCTGATTTCGTAGAGCCACCCTCTTGTTTATTATCCCATTAACGTGTGATATAGGCATGGATATTGGTTATCAATGCACTTGGTAAATAAATAGAGTTCTATAAGGACATGTCCCTTGTCTTTTGGGGCTATCCCAAATATACAAAATGTTTTGGGGATGTGGGAGTGACATTTTTTCTGGAGTTTTCCTCATGTCTTGGGAATATTTTGGGTTTTTTTTGCTATCTTTGGGGTGCTTTTTGTTTTAGGAGGTACTTGGGGACATTTAGATGCCCTCAAGTCATTGAGAGATGTCACCCATTTGCTAGGGACATACTGGGGATGTCCTAATATCCCCCAGTTTTGTTGTTTAAAAATTACATATTTTGTAAAATTAAAAAGAACAAAGAGGGTAGTTTTCAAATGTTTGTTTACATGATCATGTATAATATGACAATCAAACATTCGTATATACAATATCATATTCATATTTTAGTGTTTTTTGATTTAAATATTAGGGATATATTATAGGGCACCACCCTACCAAATAAAACATCTAAAACAAGAAACTTAAAATCTGTGCAATCTCATGCAAGGTTGACAGGTACATAAAGAAAAGCACAAGCTTAACCAAATTGTCCAATATTTTTTCTTATGAGACTTTAGGACCCTATGCCCTTTCACAGGTTTTTTAGATTGCAATTTCTTAGATACCACTTCATTCCAACCATTATAATCATCCTCATCAATTTTGAAGAAGTTGGTGACTTAGAAAGAGGCTAATTAATTTGATCTAGAAGCAGTTGATCTAGCTCCCATTCTTCTGCATGAGACAAACAAGATTGCCAAGTTCTATAATGTTCCCTTTTCCTAGGCAGTGGTCAGTTGCAGAGGTTAGTCCAACACTTGGTCCTTGTGGACTAATAGTGTGGTTAGGGGGTCCTTTGAGGGCATTTTGTAGGCTTGTTCAGTCAACCTTTTGAGCTCAATCGATGTTTTCCCAGCTCAGTGTTTGCCAGGGTTTCCGCAATGTGCTTTCCGAAGCTTATTCAGAAACTTGGACCATGTTGGCGTTTCGATTCACACCTTTGGAGTGCGTATTGGAAACAGACAGCTATGCACAGATAAATTGCTCTTCAAATGAGGAGGGGAAGCTCCCTCTTTTGCTGATTATGCGTTTAAAAGAAATGTAAACTAAGTTCCTATCTTTTTAACTCAACTGAGAGCACAAGGTTTATAAAACTCTATGCATTGCAGTTGAGGTTTTCTCGGGTTTCGTAATCTCAACTATAACTAGGCCTATTTTATAATGCTTGTATCTCCTTAGGTAAATTCAAAGCGAGAGGATTTAGAAGTAATTGGGAATGAATTGGGTAACTTAGACAAACTGGTTCTTAGAACGCATCCGAAGGCTCATTGCTCTTTCAGACTTATACTGAGACAGAGTTCATAAAAGTAAACATCAAATGATAAGCTGGATTTCAAGATTCCCTCAGAGGCTCATTGCTCTTTCAAGGTGTAGGCTAAAATGAAGATTATTAAGAACAAGACAACAAACGATAAACTAAATATTAGGATTCCCTTGAAGGCTCATTGCTCTTTTCGAGGTGTAGGCTGAAATATAGATTATAAGAAACAACATCAAATGATAAACTTAGTCTCTAAATTCCCTCGAAGGCTCATTGCTCTTTTCAAGGTGTAGATTGAAACAAAGATTATAGAAACAACAAATATTGATAGATCTTGAAACTTTGGATCAAAGGCTCATTGCTCTTTTGATTTATTTTCTCAAACTCAATCAACGATTACACTTTTGGGACAATAAATGGTACGAAAGAGGACAATCATACAAGATACGATCAACCAAATAACACTTGACAAAGATTGAACACAAGTACATGAACAACAAGAAAGAAAGCAAACTAGCTCAGCCTTTCGTTATCACAAGTATGGTTCAAGAACATATACTAAGTAACAAAGTCGAAGGCTCTTGAGCTCAGCGTTTTGTTACAATGAAGTACGGTTAAAAAATAATGAGCAAAGGTTGCTCTTATTTATAGACACTCAAAGGAGTAGGGTACCCTAAAGTCTCCTTGAGTTAATATTTAGTTCTTGCCAATCAACAAGATTTATTCCTATGTCTAAACAAATATAACTTAATAGTTAACTGGAAAGACTACTTCAGTTAACTGATTCTAAACTAAATAGAACTCCACTGTACAAAGATGTCTCCAAAAATAGACATGCACAAAAGGTGGGACAACGAGTTAACTTGGAAAAGGCATCAAGTTAACTGCTTGTCTTAAATTCTATCTTTGGAAAGGTAGGACGTCCCAACTAGCAGTTCACACTTCAGCAATTTGAGTAATTAACTCTTCCAACCAGCTGTTAATTGTCTCTGTGTCTAGACAATTGATACTTCTCAGGATGATGTCATTTCTTCGCAACATCTCCTCACCACTCGCAATCTGATGCTGAAATTCACTCCTCTTTAGAGCTGTGTCATCAAGCTTCGTCGACATGGTTGCACCCTGACTCAACCTGCAGTCAACAGGGTCACCACATAAACTACTATGGATGAGGTTGTGAAACTGCGTCCGCACTTCAACGAGCTCAATGTACTCACCACCTTCGTGTTGGTACTGGCAAGGGATAGATGTCACCAATGTTCTTACGAACTTAACAACACTTGCCACATTTTGTCTGCACTTGGTCAATTCTACAAAGATTGTATCATAAGCTTTTACCTTGTAGACAAGTTGTTCTTTCCAAGTGAAAAGCTTTTGCTTGTTCTCCTCTGTAGTGACCGAATCATGTGCCATTCTCAAGTTTGAGATGGTATTCTCATCTGGAGGCCTGCTTTCCTTGGCGTACCAATCTACGGATCGAAGTGGCTGCAAGTTGATTTGGTCTCTGAAAAATGTGGGAAGTATGACGTCCCCATCATCATCTGATAATCCTTCCACATCATTTGACAAGAACTCAATAATTTGTGGAAGGGTGAACCTGCTGTAGTTGCGCCTTTGCACTTCAAACACGTTTTCACAGCTAAACTAATAATCCTCCATGGAAGGTTTGTGTGAAGAATGGTGGCCAAGGCGAGTTGAAAAGTGACACCAAGGGTCATATGAGCGTCTTTCAATGAGAAACTTAAGATCAAGTTTCGTCATCTCATTGCTCATAGCCTCGACGTCAGTTGCTGATTTGCACCTATAGATACCCATCTAAAAAGGAAAGTTGGCAGTTGTCTTGCATTTGTTGCGCAGAAAGGTGTGGACTTTGTGCAACTGTTGTAGAAATTCCATGAATACCACCTTGTTTGATGGATAACGGGGTAACATGGCTGGATGACCTGAGTATCCATATACGCAAATGTAGGTAAAAGTGGGGAACTGGATGAACCAATCTGCCTAATCTACCATTGCCAACTTGGCTTCTGGTGAAATGCATACATGTGACTCGTGATCAAGGTTCCTTACTGTGTGCATCAGGAATTGGTCATTCACTTGCTTGAAGTGTCTTTCTGATTGTGAGAATTCAAGCTGCGAGAAATTTTGATGAACCTTCTGCACACCCAATGTTCCAACAGTATTCAACTCTCTAAACTGGCCTTGGAAGGCTATCAGTTATACAAGGTACAAACACATGTGGAATTCGTGGGCCTTGAAGAAACTGGTCATTTGGTTGTGGAGAATGTTGCTGATCAAGGTAGCTCAGTCATAGTGTTCTTTGCTGTTGACAAGTTGAGCCATGATGTAATACATCCATGGGTGGAACTTTTTTGCCTCTGCTTGACCGGTGACATGGTTGAGTAGTGTGATCATGATTGTGTACTCGTCTTTGAATTCTCCACGTCCCATATTCTTGGGCAAGTTGTTTCTTTTCTCTTTAAGCCACCTTTTTGCCATTCTTTTCTGACATTTGTCCTTAGACGTATTGAATGCCTTTTCACATTCCTCCATTGATATGACCAAGTTGTTCGCACAAGGTGGAATAGCGAAGCATCTCTCGATATCCTTTGGATTGAGACTACATATTACTCGCCTATTTATTGATTGAATCTCTCGTGCAGTAGGGTTGTAATGCTTTACACAAGCAAAATTACAAATTTGATGCTTTGCACTGAGATGGGGAATGAAGTTGCCTCAAACAACCTGGATTGCTCTATATTTTGCATTGTGGTGTGATCTACGCTATCTAGCTTGTCCAAATCAACTTTTGGGTTTGCTCAATGCAAATCAATGTCAGCCGTCTTTAGGAAGTCATGAAGCTAGAACGATTTGGTCTCAAATTCAACCTGAGAGAATTGTATTCTGAAAATCCAGAAGATTGATTGGGCACACGCCTATATTTGAACAACTTTTCATGGCGGCTAAAAATAGCTTCGTCGAGGGGCAATTTTTACGAAATTTTTTGAGACATGGGTTTTGTTGAGAATATCTTTTTGAATGAATCCACAATGTCAGTTTTTTGAAAAGGTGACTTTTTCTTGGACATGCAACAACCCCGCAAAAGTAGAAGTTGTCGAAGCTATTTTTTTCCCAGAAAATTCTGGCACATGGGTATTGTAGGCGCCTATGAGTTGATCAAACCCAATTCATTAGTTTTTGAAAAAAGCGACTTTTTGCAGAAACCTTAAAAACAATAAGTAGCGGGGCAACTTTTCTGGAAAATTTTGGCACATGGGTTTTGTGGCCAATGCTATGCTGAACAAACCCAAAAGGCCAAATCTGTGAAAAAATGGAGTTTGCTTGGACATGCAAGAAAACCTAAGACAGGAATAGAAGAAATTTGTGGGGAGAAGCTAAAAGTTATAAATTGTTGCCTTGGAAAATGACGCCTGGAGATGAAGTCTTGTGAAAAATGTCTTTCTGTGCAACCTGAACCTGGAAATATGAAGAACACTGAAAATGGCTTTTGTTAGATCCTTGAAATGGCGTTGGAGAGAAAATATCTGTGTTTTAGCTCTTCACCCTGCAAAGAATAATGAATTATGATGCCTGGATGCTTGATATATATCAATTTGAGGTGGAAGCATCAGTTAGGGTGTCTAAAATCCTGATTGAGGAGTCAATTTGCGTGATTGGGAGTTAACTGGAACAATCTTCACCAATTTTGGGATGCCTAGACTTGAGAAAGTCTTCAAAATCTGCAACCGGGAGTTGACTTTGGATGCCACCTTGCTAGTGTTAGGATATTTTGAAGATTTTCAGCTTCTACTTGATAAACAACCTCTGTTTGATCTTGAATGCTGGACGCCTAATTGATCCTGAAGCTTAGCTGATAGATTGACTGTGGAGTTGGATCAACTCTAAAGAGATGTTACTGGGAGCAACAAATGCTAAAAATTGAATCTGGTGGCTTGAATTCCTGGGCGCCTTTTCCTAGAAGGGTGCTTTTTCTTGCTAGACTTGAGCAATTTTCAGAGATTTTCAATTTCTCCATTCTTGACCTTTCGTGCTTTGATCTACAATCACCAGTGATTGACGACTCCCATGAACGTGCTGAGATATTGAATGGAAAACCAATTTAATTCCGGAAAGGATGACTGGTATTGCAAGCTTTGAAAGTTGATTAAGATGACTCAAAAATTTGGGTGCCCTTGGCCTATAGGGGCGCTTTTGTGCTTTTGAGACACATTTTTACCTTGTAACCCTTCACGAAATGCTCGAGTTTGGCCTTCGTCGCCGGATGTTTGATTGCCGTGTTGAATTTGCTGACGGTCTCATCGTGAAGACAGATCAACATTGAAGAGGTCTTCTTAGGAGTCATGAAGCCTGTAAGCAACATCTGATGCTCCAAAAAAGTTGGGCGCCTTTTGCTAGAAGGGTGCATTTTCTTTCATACTCAGCCAAATTTTCATGTTTTTCAACTTGCCTTCACTTTCAGTGTTTCACGCTTGATCCTCGTTTGTGAGTGTTTGACAGGTTTTGTGAGTTGGCAGCTGGATTCATCGCGAAGCTGGAAGGATTCTGAGCAGATGTCTTGAAAAAGATAGTTGCTAAAAACCACATTTGAGTGCTCAAAATGTTGGGCGACCTTGGCCTGCAGGGGTACAGTTGCTTTGATGTTCATCAACTTATCCTCCGTTTCATGTGCTTGCTAGATCAACAACCATTGCTGTTTGATGTCCTCTAAGTTGGCTTCTAGATTCATCGCAAAGTTGGGTTGAATCTGGAAAGATCATCTGGAGATTGCCAATCCAAAGACTGACCTCTGAGAGCTTTCTTTTCTGGGCGCCCCTAGCTTATAAGGGTGCATTTTCCTTGATAAACTGCCATTTTCTGATGACTCTTGCTTTTAGCATCTTCCGCCTTTGCCTTCGTTTGCCGGTGTTTGATGAATCTAGTGAATTTGCTTGATGGTTTGTTGGAAAGCTAGCAGAATTCTGAAGAGGACGATCGGTTTTGCCATTCTTAACAACTGCAGTTGGCCTTTTGAATTCATGGGCGCTTGTGGCTAGCAGGGGCGCTTTGGGCTCTAGATTTAGTCATTTCTTGATGATTTTGACCTCCTTGCGCTTTGCGTTCACCGTCTTGCTTGATTGGGTTGATCACCGCTGTCGATGACGTGATTGCGTTCACCATTGTTATTACTTTCATCACTTCACATGCACGGGCATTGGAAAAGTTGACCAAGGCATGGATTGCGTAGCATCTCTCTTGTAGCAAGGAGTGCATCTTCCAGACTTAGAATATTTTTTGCCTTTTTCAACTTTTGAAATTCCCCTCCATCGTGAAGCATCTTTTCGAACATCTTTCGCCATAGAATCTTCTATGCAACATCTGAGGCTTAAATATTGATACCTGGTATTGGCCATCTGCCATTGTTGACCTCGGAGGTCCCATCTTTTCTTTTGAAAAGGTGAAGTAGACCAACTAGAGCAAACTTGACTTTTTGGTGATTTTGACTTGACTGGTGTGGTCATGAAATGAAATTAACCTATCAAAATCATTTTGAGTCAATTTTGGAAAGATTCTATTTTTTAGGGTTTTCCTCAAAATAGGGGCCTAAAACCCTAATTTTCAAAATTTGCTAATATTCTCTTGAGGATAAACCCACAAGAAGCCCATGCTTTGTTTGACCTAAAATTGACTTTTGACAACAATTTTACAAGATTTAGACCATTTTTACCAAAATGACTTATTGAAGCAAAAATTTATTTTGGGTACAACAGACCATACTTACTATTTATAGTAAGTCACTAGGGTCTCGGGTATGGTCATTTGGCAGTGTTACTATATTGGGCTTGATGGCGGGCTTATATCTTGGGGTTATCTTGGTTTTATTATAGTCCTATGCATTAAGATTTAATAACGTCTATTATAAAGTTAAATTAAAATATTTAACTTTATGCATTCTTAAGTTATATTAAAAGGGGATATAAGTTATTTTAAAAGAATATTTTATAATATAAAGTATAGCACCCAAATTAAAAAGGGACGAAAGGCGGGAAATTAAATTAAATAAATTATATTTCAAATGCCAACTTGGGTGTGGGGTTATGGAGAAATTATAAAAGCCATTTGGAGCTCATTTTGCAAATCATCTTGGAAGAAGAAAATTGTCAAGGGTTTGCAGGTTGGACTGGAGAGTTTGGAAAAACTCAGCTTCATTGAGGATGAAAACCCTCGTGAAGAACAGTGCGCTATAGGAGTGAAAGATCTCCCAAGGCTACTTGCTGACAATTCCATTCAGGGGCTGTGCATTGCACTTCAATCGATTTGCAGGAAGTTTTCATTATTCAGGGTTTGTATGATATATCAAGAATTTGCAGGTATATTAGCATCAATTTCAGAGCAAGGTATTTACAGAATGATTCCAAAGAACTATCAAAGCAGTTTACAGGCATGCGGTTGCCAGGCAAGACAAGGACGCTAAGATTGAATAGAATTTCCCGAGTCTATTATTTGTTATCCAGTGTCAAATGGTTATAGAGATCATAGTATTTGTATTGGGCATCATATCTGATCCAGGTGTGAGATTTAAGAACATTGGTTGCTGCTCATTAGCTGGACAAATACATTAATTAGCTTTCCTAGTCTGGGCGTGGCATTGCAGATTACAGTTTGGATGCCATCATTCATTCAGGTTTTGAGCTGGTTGTTGGGCGCTTAGTATTGAAGTGTCAATACCACTGATTTGGGTGCTTGGGTTTGTGGAGGAATCACAGCTAATGTGCGAAGAATTGCGTGGTTTTTTGCTGAACTGACATTCTTTATGCCAGCAAAGTGGTATTTAAACACTCAGATCCGCTCTCTGTAATCTGATTTGTAATGTTCAATATTGCTGATGAACTGAGATTTAATTGCTGTTGTTAGTGTATAATTAAGTTGTGGTTGAACGCATAAATTGAAGAAATGAAATGTTTTGGAGCTAACCTCTGTGCAATAATCTTGGATAACGTGGTGAATTTACTTGCATGATATAATTGTATCTCTTAAACAATGGTGTTACTTCCTTGGTGTTATGCATGATAAGTGTTTGACAAAATGTTCCATGTGTCAAACTAAAATAATTTGAGCAAAAATCGCAAAATTCCAATTCCGATTTGGAGTGGGACATTACAGTGATATCAGAGCCATTGTTCCTACCATCCTGTTGGGTGAATCAAAAAATATTCAGAGTATGACAATGGGTTACCACAGGGGTGAAGAACAAATCAGGGAAGGTTATGAACAGTAAGCCATCGAACTCTTTGAGGAGTACCAGAGTATGCTAGATGGTTTTGAAACACAAGTTTCTTTTAATGAATTTTTGAACTTAGTTGTTACTTTGAGACCTTGAAAGATTGGTTTGGTAAAGTACATTAGAAGGATGTTTGAAGAAAAATAAGAAGTTGCCATTGAAGAAGGGTTACAAAAGGAAGATGAGTTGCTTCAATGTGAGTTGCAGCGTACAAGTGTTCTTGAAAAGCTTGATCAACAGTATTGCTGTGATCAAGAAGCAGAGGTAGACAATGAGGAAAGTAAATCAAAAAATCAATCATCTATTGCAGCCGCATATGGGAGAAATCTTCACTTGTAGGGGTGATTTTCAGTTATGGGATAGATGTTGCAGTAGGCAAGGAGATCGGATTTCAGTGTGGTACACTTCATGGTGTAGGAGATGCCATCATGGAGGTTGACTGGTCAGCAATGTGGAATCAACTATAAATGGGTTTGGATAAGACCTACTCGGCATTGCAAGGTCCTGTTTGGGATGACTACACTTTTGACCATAGTGCTGCCCAAACTTTATCTCCACAAACATGCATGAAGGAAAGCATTTGTGGCACTCATGGCGTTGATATTAACCTCAAAAACAAATCTGATTTTATGTTGAATGATGCTAATCAAAAATCAGAAAATTTATATGAGGTTGATAAGTCTCGGGGGTCCAATCAGTTGGTAGGATATCTGAAGGTGAATGAAGACCAGATTGTTGCAGCCATTAGACACTTTGATGACACCCTTAAGTTGATGGCCAAATGTTGTTGGGGGGCTTTAGGAGTACATACGAATCTTGACGGGGAACTTTCCCTTTTAGATTCGCAGGTGCTTAGAGAAGCAATTGTGGTAATGAAGTCCATTTACCTGTAGCTACTCTTCGATAGAGATCACCCACTCATGCTTGGTGAGATCTACTATGATGCTTTTAAAAGGAAAGAAGGGGAAGTGGATAAGATTACTGACGAGTTTATGGTTACTAGGGATTCCTTGAAGAGTACTTAGAATGCCCTTCAAGAATAAGAGATTTAGATTGACGAGCTCTATGAGGAATTGAGCTTGGTTCAATCATCTTCATCCACAACAAAAAAATAGTTTACTATGGTTGCCATGACATTTGTGGATGAGAGTGGTACTCATGGTTTGAGGGGAGATCCCCTTATGGAGGTCAAGCATGAGGAGGTTTCAGATTTGCATGAGTTTGAAGACCAGTATGGTTTTGAAATTTCTAAGTCTACACATAGCCTGCACCACAGGGATCATGAGTTACCTTTGTGGGAGAGCCAATTGAGGGCTCAAGGTATAGTTACAATAGAGGTAGTGATGGATACACCTTGTGGATTAGACAACAGTGAGGTACATGCATCCACATGTGATGGGGGCACCAGTCTCTACATTGGCGAAGTAGAGATTGATATCGACGAGTCTTGTGCTGAGGGGGTGGAGTCTTGTGTGACTAGTGTGTTGAATCATCACACTGCTCTATCTTATTTGCATGAGGATTGTAGGGCATCTTCTAGTGGGAGCATGTCTCCTACATTTGACAGCAGATCCAGTAATGCATTGGTTGAGGCCGATGGTAGGCATGAGCCTAGTGAGTCGCAGGAACTCAAGGGACAATTGAAGGTTACTGAGGATAAGGTTGTCCAAACCTTAACTCATTTTGACAGCACACACAAGTTTGTTGAGTACCTCCTATGGTCAGCACAATTGGAGGAAAGGCAGACATGGGTAGTAGTTGAGACTTCCATATCTAGTCTGCAAACTATCAAGTGTGCCCTAGAGGGAATAAAGTCATAATACCTCCAGTTGGTATCAAATAGGGACTTTGCTATTGAGTTCATAGAGAGGGCTTGCAAAGCAACTACCAAATCTACCCCCCAAGATAGGAGAGGTGAGCCACCTCCCAATTCGTGCGATGAGAATGATGAGGCGTGGATTCCTAGTGATTATGCAGGTCTCCCATTGGAGCAAGTGGGTGCATTCCACCTTGACTGTATAGTAAGGAGTGCTCATCACTTCTTTTTCAGTCCACACAAATGATTTGATGATGCATAAGTGTGGGTTGGCTCAGGATTTATATCATCCATTTTGGGATGGAGTGTCTCCATCTTCGGAAGATGGAGCTAGAACTTGCGGGTCTCTGACTCTGTTTCTTTCATATAGTTGTATATAGGAACATGGGTGGGAGTTTCATCATGCAAATGTCTCCTTGGAAAAAATTGCAACTTCCTTACTTTAGGGATTTTTGATGGAGGCACTTACCCATGTGTGGCATACACTTGGGGAAATGAGGATACAGGGGAGATGTGATTTTAGTGAGCATGATGGCAGTGGTGCTCCAACCAGTAGTGATGGAGTTTTACTCCATAATTTGATAGGGGATAACTGTTCTACTTCATGTGGCAAGGGTTTCTTTCATGACCCTTGGAGGACAACTGTTCATGAGTTTGAAGGAGAGTTGCATCATCTCTTCAGCATGAGAGAGCGGCATAGGGTTGATACTCTATCACCCTATGTCCTTGACGCAACCATTTGCATCCCTATTGGTCAGTCTTACAGTCTTGAGGGTGTTGATCTGCCCCATATCAACAACCCAAGCTGCTACACATTTTTTGGTACCTTTGATGGGGATTCATCACATCCATGAGAGACTTACAAAAGTTGGAGAATGGTTCTGCAATGCTGTTACTTCAAGATACCTCCATCTTCTCATGTTTGACAGATGTGAGGTTGTGATGCGTTGAGATCCAGGTGGGACAGGCTTGGCACGTTAGTTTGATTGGATCTAGATGAGTTGCGTCACCACTCTCAGCATGGTGATGATTATATCAAAGTGGCGTAGTGGAAGTCAACGGGTGTTGAGTATGGTAGACTTCCAATTTGGCTATGGGATTCAAGGATTCCTATGTTTGGTAGATTGTTTTACACTAGGATAATAGTTTATAGTGCTACTAAGCTTGGATATATCTCTATCCAGTTGATGCAGAGGATATGTTGTTGGGCATTTTACAGGTTTGTCTGGGATCCCAATATTTAGGTGACCAACCAAGGTGTTCAAGTGAGGATTGCTTGGGGACAAGCAATCTTGGGGAGGACGGATTGTAATGTCCCCTTTTCCTAGGTAGTGGCCAATTGCAGAGGTTAGTCCAACACTTGGTCCTCGTGGACTAACAGGGTGGTTAGGGGGCCCTTCGAGGACATTTACAGGCTTGTTTAGTCAACCTTTTGAGCTCAATCGGTGTTTTCCCAGATCAGTGTTTGCCAGGGTTCTCGCAGCGTGCTTTTTGAAGCTTATTCAGACACTTGGACCATACTATTTTAGTAAGTCACTAGGGTCTCTAGTATGGTTAGTTGGCAGTGTTACTATATTGGGCTTAATGGTGGACTTATATCCTTGAGTTATCCTGGTTTTATTACAGTCCTATGCATTAAGATTTAATAACGTCTATTATAAAGTTAAATTTAAGTGTGAAAAAAGAAAAAAAAAAGTTACATTTAAGTATTAAACTTAATGCGTTATTAATTTATATTAAAAGGGGATATAAGTTATTTTAAAAGAATACTTTATAATATAAAGTATAGCACCCAAATTAAAAAGGGATGACAGGTGGGAATTAAATTAAATAAATTATATTTCAAATGCCAACTTGGGCGTGTGAGGTTATGGAGAAATTATGAAAGCAATTTGGAGCTCATTTTGCAAATCATCTTGCAAGAAGAAAATTGTTAAGGGTTTGCAGGTTGGACTGGAGAATCTAAAAAAACTCAGCTTCATTGAGGACGAAAACCCGTGAAGAACAGTACGCTATAGGAGTGAAAGATCTCCCAAGGCTGCTTGTTGACAGTTCCATTCAAGGGCTGTGCATTGCACTTCAATCAATTTGCAGGAAGTTTTCATTATTTAGGGTTTGAATGATATATCAGGAATTTGCAGGTATATTGAGCATCAATTTCAGAGAAAGGTATTTATAGAAGGGTTCCAAAGAATTATCAAAGCAGTTTGCAGGTATGGGGTTGACAGGCAAGACAAGGATGCCAAGATTGAATAGAGTTTCCTGAGTCTATTATTTATTATCCAGTGTCGAATGGTTATAGAGATCATAGTATTTGTACTTGGCATCATATCTGATCCAGGCGTGAGATTTAAGAACATTGGTTGCTGCTCATTAGCTGGGTGAATACATTAATCAGCTTTCCTAGTCTGGGCGTGGCATTGCAGATTACAGTTTGGATGCTATCATTCATTCAGGTTTTGAGCTGGTTGTTGGGCACTTAGTATTGAAGTGTCAATACCACTGATTTGGGCACTTGGGGTTTGTGGAGGAATCGCGGCTAATGTGGGAACAGCTGCGTGGTTTTTTCCCGAACTGACATTCCTTATGCTAGGCGTGGTTTCCTGAGTTTTTTGATTGCTGGGCAGTGGCGAGAGTTTGCTGCTGTAGATGAATTTCTGAAGGTTAAGTCATTCACCATAGCCACTATTCCTTTCCTACCAGCAGTGGTGCCTCATTTCCAGGTATAGCAACATTCAGGAAATTATTACAAGTCAGCAAAGTGGTATTTAAATACTCAGATCTGCTATCTCTGTAATCTGATTTGTAATGTTCAATATTGCTGATGAACTGAGATTTAATTGCTGTTGTTAGTGTATAATTTAGTTGTTGGTCGAATGCATAAATTGAAGAAATGAAATGTTTTGGGAGCTAACCTCCATGCAATAATCCTGGATAACGTGGTGAATTTACTTGCATGATATACTTGTATGTCTTAAACAGTGGTGTTACTTCCTTGGTTATGCATGATAAGTGTTTGACAAAATAATCTGAGCAAAAATTGCAAAATTCCAATTCTGATTTGGGGTGGGACATTACAAGTTCCCATTTTGAATGGGTGCAGAATAGGAATGCGAGCCTCAGTAGCCTGAGATGAAACCCTTTGAATTTTGGATAATGACGTCTTCTCCAGTGATTTTTTCTGGAAGAGGAGTTAGAGATAGCAGGGGACAGAGATTAGATATTGTCTTGCTTACCAACATTTGCCTGGATTATATCTTGTGGCCTATCTTGTATAGGCTTAGACAAACCAGCTGCTTTATTTAAATTTGCATCAGTGATCTGCAGCCCTGCTGATGAAGAATGTAACTCCATTTTGGAAGGTGATTTTTCTGAGAACAACACCTCTTGATTTTGGTCATATGATCGAAGGATTTATTTGAAGGCGATTTAGGTGAAGAGCCTTCAATTTAGAAGATTCTGATACACGCTGATTAATTGATAAATGCGCAATACATGCTTCTTTCCATCAAGTTGAACTCTTTGAAGGAGAAGATTGAACAGCATTACATGTCGCCACTATATGACCATCTGAAAGCATTTATGGCAGTGGAACATTTTTTTTTCATAATCTAAGATTTGCTTCCAAGTCCTATTAGTCACTTGCAACCGAACCTCATTTGGTAGCCGTTTTGATAGATCTATTGCCACTTGAATTTGTGTCGCCATAGAGTGAATGAGACCATTTGTTGCAGGGTCAGTAGAAAAAAAACGATCTAGAGAATTCCCTATACTTTGAAATTAAGAATCAACCCAAAACTGAAACAGAAGGTAGGATAACTGAATCCAGATAGGCATTACCCAAAACATCTATGTGATCAGGTTAAAATCTGGATACTGAGGCTTTATGAACAGCAGATGGCTATCCCCAAATCAAGGGCCTTTGCTTAATATGAAATTCCTATCTTTTATACATTTATCATTTACATATTACAACGAAAAACCCTTGGGAATTTGTATAGATTTTGTTCGCACATTTGAGATCCACTTCCAAGTATCATAAATTCAAGCATGCAGGTTAACTCAGTTTGGCCAAAAAGAGTTGAAATTACAAATCAGACCATGCTTGGAGTACCTTTCATCTTCTGATAATACATCTCGCCCTTGATAGATAACTGGATGCTACCCATAACAGGGAATAGTGTACATCTTCCTTTACTGCTTATAGCCTACAACCTTTGCTGCATACGAAGTTTTACCATCTGCCTTGACTGCATGATCAAGGGAGCCTTGCAAATGAGAAACCCCAACCAAGTCCTAGTGCACATAGGAAGGATGTGTTGATCCGAAGGAGATGTGTCTCTTGACACTTTCCTGTCCATCGCCCTAGGATGACTGAGAATCTAAGGCTAAATCCGCTATATTTTGCATGGGGTAATTGGAGCAATAGGCCCAACCAATGTAGGAATCGACTGCTCAAGACCACAAAACCCAAGACTACTGCACTTTTTAAACTTTCATAATGCTCATCCTTTGTTGCATGCTCTGATATTACAGTATTATTGTTCACCTTAGAGTTTCCAGAGATCTGAGTGGGGAGCACCATTGACTTCTTGTTAAACTGGTGAAGAAACCTTACAATGAAAACTTTTAAATAAGTATGGAAATCTGATTTTTATTTATGCAACAATGGATCACCCGTAAAAAATTATGCGAGTTTTTAAAATTAGCAATAAGAAATTCAGCAAACCATAAAGTTGCAACACATAACACCATCAAAGAGAGGCTCACGAATGTATTAATCTTCAAGAATAGAATACATATGCAACATTCTAACTTCCTTCAATCTGACAACATTCCTGCAACACTTGTGTATCTGTGAAATAACATAATGAAAACTACTATCTCATGCCTTCAATTTATAGAGAAATGGGAGAGGAACACAACAAATGGTTTCCCAAAGCAATGTACCATCAAACCATGGTAAAATGCAAAAACTTCCATGTCCAAAATGAAGAGGAGCTTTTGAGAATAATTAAAGTTACTCCCAATGAGGCAAGAATAGAAAAAATAATTTCTGTACTAATAATAGACAGCATCTTTGAATTGTAACTCTCCCATAATGGCCCATATCCCAAAGTAGGCATCCAAATTCATCACCCAACTCATATGGGACCAACCATCAACATGCATGATGCTCCACTAAATTTTTACACCCAAGTTGAGGAATATGCTAAAAATAGCATTGTAACTGCCACTGCCAATTCCAACCTCTTTCATGAATGCCATTACAACTAGTATTCAAAGTCAACAAGGAGAAAATATAATAAAATCATAATATCTCTCGACAACATGGGTGTCCAATTATGCATTCCAAGATTGTTGGAGATGCATACAATAATAACATTAGGATTGTAATTAAATATCACACTATCCTAACATGATCATCAAAACGTCATAAAAAAATATAACAGTTATGTTTATTGCTAGTTTTAGTGTTTCACTCAATTTTGGATTTTAATTTATGATGGTCAATATATATAAAATATTCTGTCCCAATACTTTACCTAAAATTTAGGAAATTATTTCTGAAGTTCACTCAGCAAATACTGAGAGGGGGGGGTGAATCAGTATTTGAAAACTTTTTAATACTTTAAACCAAATAACTCATAAATCAGATATCATATCACAAATCAACAATTTGAAACACTACAACAAGTTGAACACCAGGATTTCGTGGAAAACCCTTTCGGGTAAAAAACCACGTGAAGTTTGATTTTATAAAACTTCAAAGAGGGCACCAACCCTGTTACAAATAGTGAGCACCAACCCACCGAGAGCACCAACTCTTCTTCGAACTGCTGAAGCACCAACTCCAGCGTGAGCACCAACTCACAAAACAACTGAAGCTCCAACCTCAGTGACTGAAGCACCAACTTCAGATTTGCAAACAAATAATGCAGCAACACAGATTTCAACAGTGCCTTCACATGTACTGTGAGGCTCACCTTTACAACATGCTGTCCAGATCAACTTCAGAATCGCAAAACTCTGACCCCTGTTTTGTTTGTAAATATCATTTCTTTATCAGCACAATGTAGCACTAATACATCTTCTTCTCAAAAACATATATTCAGCTGCTTGTCACAAATAAAACTACAGCCCGAAAACCACTCCACCTCAGTTAAAGAAATCGACACATAGTAATCTTTAAGGAGAACCATATTAAATCAAATGAAAGCCCCATATGAAATCGTCACCAATAATTTCCTTAAATTCTGACGCAACCAATAGCCAAGACCACCATTCACGTCTCTACTAAAAATAACTCTGCCAAAAATTAAAGTAACCGCCACTGCAATAAATCTCCATCAGAAACCACCACTGCATAAATATGGAGCCGCCTCATATTAAAATAAATCCGTCAGAAATTCAAAGTCAAGAAGCCGTTACAAGAATAATATAGGAGCTGTCAGCAATACAAATAAAGTTGCCATTTAAAAAAAAAACGACACAGTCAAAATGTAACGCCTTCAGAAACCGTTACTATAGCAAATTTGAATGAACTGCCTATCAATAGCTATCTGAAAGCTTTCAAATAGAATCCACGTCATTTTCATACTTCCAACGCTGCATCATTTAGCCACCAAATTAAGAGGTCATTCCTTCAGAAATAGCTGACACATATCAAAGAATGAATCTTATGATAAAAAGTAGCCGCCTCCACAAATGTATTGAAATAAATATTTCTGACTTTAACATAAGCAACTCCTGACCTCCAAACAAAAATAATCTGCTTCAAATATGAAGTCATAAGCCTCCAAATAAAATAAAACCATCGACCTCTTTTACTACATATGACTTTTCAAAAAGTTAGAGGTGGCAAAGACTTTTCAACATTGAAACAAAGAAGCTCCACTTGGCATAAATCTGACTTTTCAAACCAACGCCTCCAGCTGACACCTAGCAGCTGAAGCTAAAATAAAGCTACCTCATAAAAGTATTCGAACCTCATAGAAAGTATTCGCTGCCTTAGTCTTTTCAAATTGACACCTCCTAGGAAAAATTATCGGGCCACCACATCAAAAGATAACTCAACCATTTAATTAATCGACCCTTGAACCTTTTAGTGCTGAGCTGGCAAAATAGACTTTTCAACTTTTTGTGCCACCTCATCCTTAGATAGATTGAATTTTGTTTCATTCAACAAAGAACAAGAGCATTATAAATTTTTCAACAAACCAAAGCCAACGCACCAAAAGAGCTCATATGAGACAAATTGATGCCACCTCATCATCATTGAAGACTTTTCTTTTTAGAACATAAAAGACTATTCAGAGTTCACAAAAGACAAATAAATGCCACTTCATCAGTACAGATGACTTTTCTTTTTAGAATAGACTTCCCAACGTAGGCTGAAGATAATCGGGCCCCACACAAGAAAGACTTGGCATTGAAATACTTGGCATTTGTATGAGAGAAGACAAGCAAGCTGCTGTTAAAATAAACACACAGGCTGACTGGTGAAGTCTGAACCAGAATGACATCAATGACAAAAAAAACTTTCAACAATCTCCCCTTTTGTCGTGATGGCAACACCAACACCATTAGAGACCAAAAGAATAAAGCTTCTCCCCCTGAAACCTGCTCCCTCTTTGACATCAATGACTGAAACAAGCTGCAAAATATCCAAAAACTGATACAAAACTGCAAATACAACAGAGGGATATAAAATAATACCATGAATACTCCCCCTATGAATACTCCCCCTGAGTAATGCAACCCTTCAATGATGGAGTGAAACCACTCCTAACTGCTGTCTTAACCTTTCAAAAGTATCTCTAGGCAAGGGCTTAGTAAAAATATCTGCAAGCTGATCCTTAGTAGAAACATATTCAAGCTTTACCTGCTGATCACTAACTTGTTCACACAAGAAATGATATTTGATCGGAATATGCTTAGTTCTAGAGTGCAAAACGGGATTTTTAGATATGTTGATAGCACTCGTGTTATCACAAAAATGGAAATAGGATAACTGAAATCTACCTTGAAATCTTTTAAGGTCTGCTTCATCCAAAGTACTTGTGTGGAGCAGGACACTGCAGCTATATATTCCGCTTCAGCAGTTGAAAGAGAAACTGAGGCTTGTTTTTTACTGTGCCATGAAACTAAACACTTCCCAAGAAAGAAAGCACCTCCACTCGTGCTTTTCCTATCATCAACAGAGCCACCCCAATCTGCATCTGTAAAAGCTCTTAATATGAAATCTTCTCCACTAGGATACCAAAGACCATACTCTATAGTACCTTTGAGATATTTGAAAATTCTTTTTACTGCATGAACATGTGTTTCCTTAGGGGCAGCCTAAAACCTTGCAACATAACCAATAGGTTGCATTATATCAGGCCTAGTAGTTGTTACATACAATAGAATTCCTATCATAGACCTATAAAGTGTTTGATTAGCATCAGAAGATTCATCATCTTTACTAAGTTTGCAACCTGTTAATATTGGAGTACTTACAGGGGTACAATCTTCCATTTGAAATCTTTTCAGCATCTCCCTAATGTATTTAGTTTGAGAAATAAAAATACCTTCCTTGGATTGAAGAATTTGCAGCCCAAGGAAAAAGGATAACTCTCCCAACATAGACATTTCAAATTCCATCTTCATGTTGGTAGCAAAAACTTTGCACATCTGCTCACAATCACTACCAAAAATCAAATCATCAACGTAAACTACTACAATCAGCATGTTTTTACCTTCCTCTTTGATATATAGGTTGTTGTCCGCAATGCCTCTTCTGAACCCTTGCTGTAGCAAATAACCATTCAATCTGTCATACCATGCACGAGGTGCTTGTTTTAGGCCATACAGTGCCTTTTTCAGCTTGCACACAAAGTCTTGATTCTTTGACAAAATAAAACCATCAGGCTGTTCTACATAAACCTCTTCATTCAAATCACCATTTAGAAAGGCAGATTTAACATCCATTTGAAAGACTTTAAAACCTTTAAAAGAGGAAAAAGCTAGAAACATTCTAATTGCCTCTAATCTAATAGCAGTGCAAAGTTTCATCAATCTATACCTTCAACTTCCTTAATGAACGGACCAATTTTTTTTTTTGATTTTCTAAATGATTACAATACCTTACGCACGGGTGGGGTTAGCATAAACCAAGCGATCACGGAAATATCTAACGAGAATGTACACCGGGATCCCGATGTGGGCAAGGTGTGAGCATTGGTCAGAGGATCTCAAAAGGAAATGTTGAACAAGAACTCTAACCAAGTGATGCACCGGCGAACGGCGAGCATACGGTCAGAGTATCCCTATCTAATGCAATACAGAAAATTAGCTCAACACCAAGTATGTGCTACTCAGTCCATGATGGATAAGAGGCGACCATATGGCAGAGACTTAGGGAATTACAATGCAAAACAAGTAAATAGGCGGAAAGCCAGCCTCTTCCACTTATTCAGTGGGAATGTACAATAACTCAAATTGCAAGATAAAGATGAAGTGTTGATAGTACTACTAACAGCTTACAAGATATCAGAAAGACCACTTAAATCATGAGTATTTCTAAATATTTCACTGCTGCAAATGTGTAGAATGTTCCCAATGGCAGAATACAACCTTCAATGCTCAATCCTTTAGCAAGATGATGATTAGCTTAATTCTGATCTCTCAGACCTGCAATTTAAATGTGAAATCTGCAAACCAGTCCTCACTCAATAGCTCATATCTCACTCAATACATGCTCAATTGACAAAATATCAAATGCAGATTGCTCGACACAAAGGCACCCAAAACAAGACCTCTAAACCTCTCCAAACATCATTAAAACTTTCTGCACACATCCCAAGGCTGAGACAGAATGGTACGGCCCTCTTAAAAGGGCGAACTTGCTAAATAAAATCCAAAACAGCCAAATAAAATCTGTAACTTTGCAAGGTGGGTCACCCCAATGAGGAAAGATGATATATTGAATACCCAAAATGATATCTTTTTGTATTTTTGATTTATGAATGAAAACAGCCTACAGCTATGTAACATCAGCAACACTGAAACATGACAAAATGCTTGAATAACATCAACTAAATGCAAGTAACTCAACTACAATGCCAAAACAACCCAATTACAAGCTAACCTCTCAACTAGTTGCTATCTTTCAAGCAAGAAGATGAGCCAATGCTAGGAGGTGTGCTTTCCTCGAAGCGAGTGCCTGAATACAATCCAGTAACATAACGGTGAAGTAGACAAAAGATCCCAAATGAAGAGATGAGGCCCGATTAAATAGACGTGAGAGAAACATCTAGAAGCTTCGGGCGCCCCAAACCCTAATTTCAAATTCACCTTTTCCCTCCAAAAGATGGCATCCTTTTTCATCAATAAAACATTTCACTTTTTAAAATAAAATCAATCTTCTCAAAAGGGCGTCCCAATTCTTTAGTCTCAATATTTGACATTTAAAAATTATAATTTATCTCCTTATGACGCCATGACCCTCAAAGTCCCCTTTTTAAAAACAACTTAAAGTTGCACTACTAGGCAAGGGGTACAATATTAAAATAATAATATTATAATGAAAATACTTATCTCTCCAAGAAAAAGCGCCCAAGGCCAAGGCAGTGCCAATTTGAAACAAGCAGAAAGTCCATTGGTACAGACTAAACATCCCTTTGTAAAATAAATTTACTAAAAATAGTAAATTCATGATTGCAAAGAAATACCAAAGGCGGAACACCTTTGCGAGTTCTCAAAACCGAGGAAAAGAATCCATGATAATTCCAAACTCCGGTAGCAACCACACCTCAAAACCAAAACCCTAATTCCGCCATCCGCGCAGCCTACGGGCCTCGGGAATAGGCCAGCAGTCAAGCTGAAAGCGATCTTTCTTTGAAGGGGACATTACAGTCCGCCCTCCCCAAGATTGCTTGCCCTCAAACAATCGCAAGTCTGGATGCTGTAGAATCTCCTCATTCTCCCAAGTAGCATCCTCCAATGGTAAGTTCTTCCAGTTCACCAAGTATTCTTTGATGGTTCTCTGGAATCAATAATGTATTCTAGAACCAAGGTCAACTTCCCTTCTTCATCCAAAGGAGGCAACTGTGATGAAGCCACAACGTTGTGTCCAAGTGCCTTTTTGAGGTGAGACACATGGAAAACGTTATGGACCTTACTACTCGAAGGTAGTTCCAACTCATAAGCCACTGCTCCAACCTTCCTAACAACTTTGAATGGTCCATAGAAGTGGGGTTTAAGCTTCTCAGCTCCATTCTTCTTAAGTGTGGACTATCTGTAAGGCTGAAGCTGAAGATATACCATGTCACCAACCTCAAATGAGCGCTCAACACGCTACTGATCAGCGTACATCTTCTACTGATTTTGTGCCATTTGAAGGTTGTCCTTCAGGGATTTCAAAACATCTTGGCTCTGCTGCAACCAATCCTTGGCTTGGGGAGCTCTGCTATCACCAAACACCAAATCAGCAAAGCTTGGAGCCTCGTAACCATAGAGTTCCATGAATGGAGACATCTTTATTGACATGTGGAAAGAGGTGTTGTAGCAATATTCTCCCAAGTGGAGCCATTTTACCCATGCTCTTTGCTGCTTCGAGACATAATTTCTGAGATATCCCTCCAACCATTTGTTCACAATCTCCATTTGACCATCCGTTTGTGGGTGATAGCTAGTGCTTGGAGTAAGCACTGTACCACTCAACCTAAAAATTTCTTGCCAAAAGGTGCTTAGGAACTTGTTGTCCCTATCACTCATAATATTTTTAGGCAACCCATGGAATCTGAACACTTCATGGAAGAACAAATCTGCAACTTGAGCTGCTCTAAATGTGCTAGTGATGGCAAAAAATGAAAGCGTTGGTCAATCATCACTACAACATAAATACAATCTTGCCTTGAGCCTAGGCAACACGGTGATGAAATCCATCGAGATACTTTCCCATTTTTGATCTGGAATGGGAAGTGGCTGTAGTAGACCAGCTGGAAGAGAGTGCTCATTTTTATTCATTTGACAAGTGCTACACTCCTTGATGTAACGCTGAACATCATCTTTCAACCCTTTCCAAGAGAACCTCTCTGAATCTGCCTATAGGTCTTGAAGTACCCTTGATGACCAGCAAGTGGGATGTCATGAAAAGTCATCAAAATCTTCTTCTTATGTTTAGAATCAGCCACCAAGAAGATTCTTCCCTTGTAGTGTATCAACCCATCAACTATCTTGTACCTTTCATCATGAAAAGTACCTTCAATAACGCTGGTTGCAAACTGATTCTTGGCATAATCAGCAAGCAACATCTCCTTCCAATCAGCATTAAGCTCACACAATGAGCTCAAGTGAGGCCTTCTGGACAAAACATCAGCCACAATGTTATTCTTCCCTTTGACATACTCAATGTCAAATCGTAACAGAAGCTTACTCACCCACTTCTAACGTCTCGTTCAAGTCCTTCTAATGCATGAAGTACTTGAGGCTGACTATTGTGATCAGTCTTGTCGCAATTTACTTCCCACCAGATATTGTTTGAACTTAGCTAATGCATGCATGATTGCAAGCATTTCTTTATCATAGATAGAATAGGTCCTTTCAACCCCTCTTAATTTTTTGCTTTCAAATACAATTGGATGCTTCTCTTGCATCAAAACAGCCCCAATACCTTCCCCTGATGCATCACACTATAACTCAAAGGGTTTGGAGAAATCTGGTATGGCCAATACAAGACAAGAATTCATGATTTTCTTGAACTTATCAAACACACTCTGAGCTTTTTCTGACCACATGAAAGCCCCCTTTTTAGTGAGGTCAGTAAGAGGAGTAGAACTTTGAGAATACCCCTTTACGAACCTTCTGTAGAAGCCACAAAGACCCAAGAATCCCTTCAAATAAGTCAAATTTTCTGGAGGTGGCCAATCTACTATAGCCTTGATCTTTTCTGGATCAACCTTCACCCCTTCAGCGCTGATTATATGGCTAAGGTAGAGCAGTTCCTTCATTCCAAATTCACATTTGGACTCTTTTGCAAACAAACTTTCTGATTCAAGAATGCTAAGCACTTCCTCCAAGTGCTTGAGGTGTTCTTCCCACGTTTTGCTGAAGATGAGAATATCATCAAAGAAAATTAACTAAATTATCAAGCCCTTGGAAAACTACATTCATGCAAAGGCGGAAAGTGGGCTGGAGCTAGTCAAGCCAAAGGGGCATGACTAGGAACTCAAAATGACCATAGTGGCATCACGAATGCGTCTTCCTTATCGGGCCCTCATACTGGTTGATGACCTTGATCTCAAATCAATTTTGGAGAAGAATTTAGCACCATGTAGCTCATCAATGAGCTCATCAATCCGAGGAATAGGATACCGATTCTTTATTGTGCTTTGGTTCAAGGCACGATAATCCACACACATGCGGATGGTGCCGTCCTTCTTCTTCACAAGGACTACAGCTGAAGCAAAGGGACTCTTGCTAGGGCGAATGAAGCCCATCTCCAGAAGTTCCTTTATGTTCTTCTCAATTTCATCCTTTTGCTTCTTAGGATATCGGTAAGGAGTTGTGATGACTGGTTTGGCCCCTTCTTTGAGCTCAATGACATGCTCAGCTCCTCTTTCAGGTGGTGGCCCAGGAGGTAGATCAGCAAACACCTTACTCCTCTTGGTGAGTATAGACTGAATATCTGGAGGGTATTCCCTCTTGATCTCAACTGGACTAGCTGGAAAAACCATGCATTCCGCAGCCCACTCCACTTGGTCATGTCTAATCAGCCTCTCCATCCTTTTGAATGAAACTATACGAGGGCCACCATTGGACATTCCTCTCAAAACAACCCTCACCCATCAGTTGGAACTTGGCTCCATTGTTTGTGGGTTGGGGAATTTCACCAAATTAAACATAACATTGTATACCCCAAAAACTGCATAGTGTCACCAATAGTAACCACATAGAAGTCATCTTTGACTTCATAGTTTTCCAACTGCAAAGACATGTTAGGAACTCTTCGGGTGCAAGAAATATGAAAACCATCAGCCACCATGACTTTGAAGCCTTCAAATTCTTCAGTTTTGAGACCTCTCTTTGCAACCACACCTTCATCAATGAATTTATGCATTGCACCAGTATCAATTAAGGCCACAATACGATGACCTCCAACTCCACCACGAACCTTGAAAGATTCGTTCTTTTGGAAACTAGAGAGTTGGGCAATAGGGCCCCCAACTCCTTGCTCATGATCGGACTCTTCTGTGGCTATTTCATCTTCACTGTCCCCAAAATAAGACTGCTGATCAGACATATCAGATGCTGATTCATAATCAGAATACGTCCCCATTTGATTATAACGCCCTCTTCCAGGACATCTATGGCCTTTAGTCCAAGGCTCTAAGCATGTGTAACACTTGCCCTCCTTTCTGAGCTGTTCACGTTGCTCTTTAGTCAACTTAGGTGGGAACTTCTTGTGCTGATTCGAAGAATGTCTCTTATCCTTCTTATGGCCAAAAGGCTTAGGCGGAAATTTAGGCCTAGGGGCTGATAACTCCATACTACGAGCCTTCTTGATTGCCTCATCAAGACTTGGTGGATCAAAAGCTTTCACCCACCCTTTCAAGGGTTCAGCAAACAGGAAAACAACACAACCAATCTTCTTTCGGTGTTGGGCACCATCACGAGAAGTCTCAAAATCAACGATGTAAGAATCCAGGGCCATCTTGCTTGAGTTGTCCTGGCTTCATGAAATCTTTACTTGAGGATCCTTGGTAGCCGAACCTTTCAATCGACTTGTTGGTGAATTCTCCATAGGTTGGTAGGTTCATGGCCAAGTGACAAACCTTGGTACCACCACTCATGGGCATCCTCAAATGAAGTGTTGCAAACTTGATGGCATCTTCTTACGGCATGGGGACGAAGTGAAAGGTAGTTGTCTAACCCAGACCCCACGATCTTCTTTGAACCCTTATCACTTCCATCGAAGTGAGCCAATATTACCTTCTAAACTGATGAAAATCAGTTCTAGGAGCCATATAAGCTCGGTTATCAGCTCTCCCTCCGTTTCTTCTGTTTCTCTGGTTCAAGAATTGATCAAAGGACCATTGGTCTCTAAGATCAGGAGGTAGGGTGGCATATTCCATGTAGGCTTGCCTGGCATCGTCTACCAAAGGAGTGGTAGCTCCAACTTGCTGTTCCTCCCTCGGAGTGAATGTAGGAAAGAGCGGTCTAGAGGCGGTTCCGCTAGAGTTGGCTTCATGCTGTCCAGTAGTTCTACTGCCTCCATTACCATTGTTCCCATGGTTCCCATTGTTCCCATTGACCCCATTGCTTTCTCCTGTAGCATGGTTTTGATTAGGGGTAACATTCTGAGGAATTTGCTGGTCCATCCGTGCAAGTAACCGGGACATCAGTTCAATCATTCCATCAAATTTCTTTTCCATCCTCTCATCCCTTTCATCCATGGCCTGCTTATGACTTTCAGCCATGTTCTGAACTGTT
>VDFB02224401.1:0-13171 GCA_007258455.2 Sequoia sempervirens
TAGATGGTAGAGAAAGTGGCTCTATCTGCATTGGTCAATGGAGCACTAACTCTTTCCAAGGCTTCATCCTTTAGCCTTTCATGTTATATTATGGCTTCTTCTCTTCTTTTCAACAAAATATTCTAGAAACCATCAGGAATATCCTTTTGAATGTTCTTCATATCAACTTCAAATACAACAATGTATTTGACTATGGCTTCTATTATAGTAGCTCTGTCTACCTCATTTGATTCCTTGTATAGCTCTACAATAGCTTTTAACATCTCATTTTGCACAATACTCTTAAACAGTGCCTCCAACTTCATTGGAGTATGAGGTATTTCCTATTGTTTCTAGTTCTTTTCCTTCATCAGAGACATCTTCATTTGACTTGTATCTTTCTGTTTCTTCTTCTCTAGAGAATCCTTCTTGGCTTCCTTCTTTACTTCCCTAATGTGAATTTTGAAAGCCTCTTTCAATTTCCTCTCCACTTTTAGTATCAATGATATCACATCTTTTCCTCTTGGTATTGGCTTCACCTTGTAAAGCATCTTTTCTTCCTTTTTGACCAGCTGTGGTCCTTATTCTTACAGATCTTCTTCTTCTTCAACAACATTAAAGTTGATTCCCTTTTCTCTTGTGGCTTTTTTCTTGACTCTTCTTCCTGTAGCAGTAGGGGACGATGTGGTGGGGTTCTTCTTCCTTTCTACCCTAGTGGCATGCACTACTAGAGGGGATTTCTCCCTTACTAGAGGATTATCAGTAGATTTTCTTTTGTTTCTAGTAGCAGGTAAAGCCCCAAAGGACTTTAGAACCAATTGGGGAGTGGTAGTTGTTCTACCTGATCTTCTGGTGCTCCTAAATGCTTCAACTACACTCTTGTCTACTTTGAATTTCTCTAAATCAATCCACACTCTTTCCTTTGAAATACCCAAGTCTTGTGCATAAACATCCACCATTTTCTCAACATTCTTTCTTATAATAGGTTCATTTTGCTTCATATGAACTTCCATGGACTTTTCTTCATAAGTTCCATAGCTAGGCTTTGTTGGATCCTTAGGACTATTCAATAGAACTTTTGTACAATATATATGGCTCACACAGGCTAGTGAAGTTTGATATTCACTAGGTGAGCCCCCAAGACAAGGATGAGTACCACACACTAGATCTACAAGGTGTGTACTGATGAAAAGGTGGAAAAAATGGAAAGGACGTACCAGGGTCTATAGGTGTGTACCCATTTGTCAACCATACCAAGAGTTATACTCCATGATGACCTTGATAAGGTGCCACAAAATATAACAGGTTCCACAAGGCTAGCAAGCTTTATTATGCTAAATACTCATAAAACACATGGCCCCAAGCAAGGTGTATTATGTTGGGAAACCATGAATATGACAAGGTTTAAATGCAACAAATCTAAAAAGGTAAACAATTAAGATAATCAAATGGGTTTTACTTAATGCATGCAAAGTCACACTTTAGGGAAAATCACAATTGACATCACCACCAAGAGAGGACTTAGTCGAGGAATAAAATATCATTCCTTAGGGAACGCTAGCCATAACATTACCACCAAGGAGAAATTCATATGCCAAGAAATATCACATTCCTAGAGGACATCAATCCCAATATCACCACAAAGGAGACATGCCACATGAGTTAAGAAGACCACAATTTGGTTGAGAAGGTCGCACTTCTTAGGAGACATATAGTATCATCACTAAGAAGAGACTATGCAAAAATTGATCGAGGGACTATATGCCCCTCTTAAAATGTTAGTGTACTTGCTACACTAACATTTTAAGGAGAAAAGAAGGGATCCCGATAAGGAATGCACCTAGGAAAAGGCTACCTAACCCCTTGCCCCCAAAGTGTAAGGACAAATGGTGAGCCAAATGGATGATGATATGCTACTTCTTGAAAAATAAAATATGATTGCATATAAAGCTAAGTTTATACCTTTGTGCATGGTAGTGAATATGTTATGATACTACAACTACAACATGGCAAGGAGTATAAACTAATGGTATTTCTCATGGTTAAGGGAAAGTGTTTTTGATCCTTTTGAAGGATGATATCCAAGGCATCTTATTGTTTCTTTCATGTTAGGCTCTATAGGGACACAAATACCTTGTTCTATTCAACCACATCCTTTTCTATTATAGCCACATTATTTCAAAAGTTGTTATCCTCTTCCATAAATAGCTTCCATTTCTTTCGAAGAAGATGGATTTTCATGATCATGTTCATCATATGCAAATGTGTAATTTGTGTTTTCTTCTTCTTTGCTAAAAGGTTTAGACTCAAGTGCTTTTGATGACTCAGATTGTGTTGATATCATGGCAACTTCTTTCTCTTTTCTTGATTTTGGTTGCATAATCTTGTGTTCCCCATCGAATGTAGGTGTGAAATCTAATGATCCCCAATCATCATCTAAAAAAATACCGATGAAAGACATTCATTTTTGTCTAAAGGTTCCACTTTTATAGTTGGTGTCAATGTTCTAATAGGATTCTTCATTCCTATTTCAATTTGTAAGCAATTTTTTAGATTTTGGATCAACCTTTATCGTGTAAACTTTATTTAAGTGTATTTCATTTGACAATGCAATGTTGAACACACTCCATTCATTTCATAAATGCATGGTCTAACCAAGAGAAGATTATATGAAAGATCACGAGGCATGACATGGATAGGAGTTTGTAACATAACCTTGCCAACTTCAACATGTAATATTATCACACCAAGTGGTTGTTTTCCCACATTGTCAAAACCACAAATAGACAACTCAACTGGTTGAATTTTAGTCTTATCTGCCCCATTTCTATCTAAAAGCTTCACACTACAAACATTAAGCCCTGAACCATTGTCAATAAGGGTGTGCCTAATCCTGACCTCGTTAATAGCAGACAATATAATCAAAAGATCATTTTGTTTTTGTGTTTCTAAAGGAGGTAATTCACTTTGATGAATTAATTTCCATACTAGGTGAATTCATATTATCAATCAAAGTTGCCACATCATTTGGTTGTGCAATAGGAGAGATAACAATGTTTTGTAGAGCTTTTTGAAGCATTTCATGGTAAGCAGGTGATGCATGAATTAAATCCCACAAGGATATCTTAGTAGTATGTTAGGTGTTTGTGGGAGATACACTAGAATGGGAGTTTGAGTTTGATTTGGTGGCTTATTGTTTCTAGTATTATATGTGTGAGCTATAATATGATAACTTGGTTGCTCTGACACATGATTACTAGTAAGTTGTTTTGCAAAGCTTAGGATATGGTCATGAGGTTTAGAAGGTCCTATAATGAGAATTGGTTTAGGAGGCTCAAAAGGGATCTTAGAAGGCCCAATGATTAGAGGACACTTAGGAGGTCCAAAAGGAGTTTGTGGAGCTCCTATAATCAAGGGAAATCTAATGGTCAATTGTGCATTCATAACCTTAATGGATTTGACTTCTTGTTGATGATATTCTATCGAGGGGGGGATCTAAGGTGACCTTAGCATGTTCATCTAAGCAAGACATCTAACTATATTTTGAAAGAAATGTATTAATGATATCATCTTCTTTTGCTACCATATCTTCCCAAATGGGTAAAGCATTGGGAGAGGGACAAACAAGATTCTCATTATGCTCAATGATTTGATCTTCTAACACCAAGGTACCTTTGTCACAAATAGGAGAGGTATTAGGAGGACAACTATTATTGTCATGATCGTCTATGACTGCATCCTCTTGCACCAAAACATTCTGGAGAGATGTTGGGAGATGAATGGAGACTGGGCAAAGTGATGTTAAGAAATGTGTCAATGGTCTCATCCTCTTGGGCCATAATATCCTCCCAAGGGGGAGAGGTTTTAGGAGAGAAACAAACAAGATTCTCATGACTCTCAATGGTTGGGTCTTCTAACACCAAGATACCTTCGTCACAAATAGGAGAAGTAATAGGAGAAGAACAATTATGATTGTCATGATTGTCCATGATTACATCCTCTTGCACCAAAAAACTTCACAAGTAGGAGAGATGTTAGGAGATGAGTGAAGGATAGGAAAAGTTATATTAAGAAATTTGTTAATGCTTTCATTCTCTTGTGTCAAGGTACTCTCATAATTAGGAAAGATATTGGGAGAATGACTAGCATGTTTGCTAATGACCTCATTTCTTTTCCCTAGATTGTTCTCATAAGTAGGGAGATTGTGCTTATGCAAGCCATGATTTACCATATCAAAACCACATCTTTGAAAATAAAACATGTTGCTACTTGCCTTATAGATTTGCAATGTGTTGTAATAACCCAAAGTTACGAATTTGTACAAAAATGAGATCTAAGCTACGAAAATTATGCAATTCTTCAGAAAATGTAAACAATTGTCCTACAGATCTAATGATTTTCAATACTGAAATGTAACATTTTTTTCCCAAATATGTAACAAATCAAGAAAAGTGACATTTTTCTTGCACATGTAATAACATTTTTTTAGAATTTCAAATTAGACAGTTGCAGGCAGAAATAGGTTGATAATGCAGAGGCATAAATATTATTGTAGAATTTCAGGGGCTATGTACAAAAGGAATGGGTAACCACAATGTTTGATTGGGTCCTTAATCCACCTAAAAATGAAGTTTATGTTCCATAATTTGACCACGGGTCAATGAAAAGGACATTTCGAAACTACCGCGGTTGAATCCTGATAGCAATATCATGATTTGACACGCTGTGGAAAATACCTCCTACTTATCAATTGATGAGCTAAAGGGCTCTATTATGAATGGTTCATAAGGCACAACACTTGCTGAAGGTTTTCAAATGGGGTAACAACTCAAGCGAGCTTAACCTTGGAGAAAACTCACGGTTAAAGCAGCTTGAAAATAGGCTGCGTCTCTTGGGATGGGTGACCTCACGGGACGAACCAGTGCTTCACCTCTGTGAGCATCACCTAGATGCAATGAGTGCTAAGTGGACCATTCGATATCATGAGAGATAGGTTCTTGTTGAACCACTACTCATGAAACATGGGTCAATGAGTTTGACTTCGAAACTACACGGTTAGATCGATAGCACGTATCATAGGTGACCTTATTTGTGGAAAAATACCTCCCTACTTATCAGGTATTGTTGAGCTAAAGGAGGCTCTAATATGAATGGTTCATAAGGCACAACACTTCTTGAAGGTTTTCAAATGGAGTAACGCTCAAGACTTAACGGAAAAATCCGCAGTTGGCAGCGAATGGAAGCGATAAGGATGGAGTGGATACTCGGTGGGCGGTCACTTCACCTGTGAGCATCGCCTAGATAAATGAGTGCTAAAGTGGACCATTCGATATCATTGTGAGAGATGGGTTCTTGTTGAACACTACTCTCAGAAACATGGGTCGATAGGTTTGACTGAAACTACATGGATTTGAATCTGATAGCAATATCATAAAGTTTTATGTTGTTTAATGTTTCTGTCTAGTTGCAAACAGGTTGAATAGATGATATTTTTCTAGATTTTGCTTAATTTAGGAAAATGTAATGTAAAATGCAAGTGTGAAGAACAATTTTTAATGCAATTTTCAGATCTTAATCATGCAACAATTGATTGAGTCTAAGATGCAAAATTTTAAAAATGATAGTTTGATGCAAAATTGAAACAAAACAATGCATTTTTTTTACTTTTTAGGCTTAAATGAAAGATGCAATGCAATGAACAATTTGAAATTTTAACCACCTAATGAATGTAAATCAGATCTAAAGATGACTGGAACAAACCCTAATGTAACTTATGATGCAATGCAAATGCAATTTTTTTTGTAATTTTATGATGCAAAAATGAAATCCTAAATGAAAGATGCAAAACAATGCAATGGAAAACTTAGATCTAGGATGGATTATGGAAAATTTCAAAAGGTATATAATGTTAACAAGTTGGGTTCACCAAAATGAAACATATTAAAGGGTATCTTAGGTCCTAAATGCAAAGAACCTAGGATACAAAGGGTAGCCTTTTTCCAAGTTTCATTCGGATGTAGATCAACAAGGTGTATAGATTGACTATCAACCGTGAAGGTGAACCAATTAGACCTAGATCTACATCTAATCGAGGATGGGAATGGATTGGAAATAATTTGGAATGATTAACTTAATGATCCTATGCTCCCTAATATGAAAAATGCAAGATCCTAATAACTGATAAACAAAAATAGTCAAGTTATGGAAAATTTGGTACCTGCCCAGAAAAATTAGTTTTATTATGCCTATAAGGACTAGGTCACCCAATGGTGACCGAGTCTTTGTAAAGGGATCTTGCTTAATTTTTGGGGTCCTATGGTATTAGATCTGAGATCCACTGTCGGAATGTCGTAAATAAACTTTGTAGGTGATTTTTCCTATCTTGACAAGGTTGATGACAACAAATGCAACAATGAAAAATGAATCTTCAAGCTTCCTTCAATCCTCTTCAGACCTACAACCTGCACATTCATAAAGAGGGAAAATTTTGTGCCATATAGGGGCTTGTCTCAATCAAACCCCGTGTAAGTGTTCCCACTTCCATAATGGCAATGTCAATGATAAAACCTTAATGGAAAGGAAGGAAATGATGAATGAACACAATGTTGCAACTCACTACCCTTTAATGGATTCCTTGAAGGACTAAAGTCATACACATCTCCTCAAGGATTTGGATCTTGCTTGATAGATTTTCTTGAATGCTTGAATGCTTGGAGATGTACAATAATGTTATCCTTCACAAAATAACGATAAATCGATAACATGAACTCACATACACTTTGACATGATTCTTGAATCTTTAATTGTTGCAATAAAGCTCTGAAATGTTGCTCTTGAATTTCTCTTGACAATAATATTTGCTCCTTAATTTCACTTCTTGCTAGATGGATCTCAAATGATGCAATAACTAGGTATTTATAGGCACTTATCATACTTCCCAAAAACTAGATTCCAAAAGTTGACACTTCATATTTGAAATTTGAATGTTAAAATACCACCAACAACATATTTGAATTTGGGTCATGGCTAAAAGGAAGACCCAGTTGCCCATAGGCGAATGGGTCCTGGCCTAAATTTCTAGTACATTCAAAGTCGGGGACAAATTTATGATTGGATGCATTTATTCAATGCTTGTCCTCCAAAAATGGTAAAAATTAGAACCTTAATTAAGTCCAATAAATTAGGGGGCTAAAATATAATGTGAAATTGTAAGTGTATATAATTTTCTACACTATAGTTGATACAAATGTGGGACAATAGGAACATTGGTTTAAACAAGAGTATGTGAATAACTTCAATCTTTTGATAACCCCTTCTTTGAAATAGATGTAAAATCATCTTTTGATAATCCACTTTTTGTTATGAATGCTTAGAAACTTCTCGATTCCACTAACATAGCAAGTGACAATAATAGGATATGGGATCTAGGTGAAGTTTTAAGGCATGAGATAGATGCTATTTCCATTACTAGAGGTGATTTTCAGTTTGACTAAGTTTTCATATAAACAACTAATGGTGAGCACTTTGATCATCTTTATGATTATAACTTAAGGTATGCCAGTATTGTTTCTAGTGAATAAACCTCAAGCACCATTAGAAGTTTTCTAAATGAAGCTAACATGAATATCAAAGTAGCTCAACATAAGCATAATTGAGCTACTTCATTATTGAGTATGCATGCATGAGATCATCAACAAGGATTGTTAGAGAATGATGATGGAAGGAATGTACCATGGAGGATTATGGATCAAAATTTCAATCTTAGTGATGTTGTCATCACTCTATTCAACCATCACAAGATTTCATTTGCATACTTATAGGTGGATTGGAAGGTATTTTTAATAAGGGATGGAGCATTTGTTAGTTGCTAACTACCATAGAAGGTTTTTTTAGCATAAATAAAAGTATTTTTAATCATTAGAATGCTCATATTTCTTATTTTACAAGTAAATTTAAATTTTTTAGATACTACTCTATTTTTATATTGCTAATTTTGATAAAATCAAAACCTAAGTTGATGATTTTAGACTTGAACAATAACAAGCTCAATTCCTTTGAGCTCATGCAATTAGGGGGGGATTTTGGTAAATATGATAAGTTGAAGCAAATGGATATTCCAACCAACATAATTCTGATTTGGGTGAAAAATAGGTGATTTTTGGTTGTCATAAATTGTTTCCACCTTGCACCCATGTTATTTTATATCCTTTCTTGGAAGGAACACCCTTCAACGTCATTAATGAGGATCATTTTGTAAGGGAATGTGTTGAGGATTTTAATAGGTTATGTTTGGAGCTAATTCAAGAAAACAATTGTTGCATGATTATGACCATCATTCAATGACCCTTGGTATGAAAATAGTGAGTGACTTCTCAAAAAATTTAATTTATATCCGAGTGGTGCAATGAAACATAGAAAAGAAAAATATTTTTTAGGGATCTCACTAAATTATTGAAAAATATTGTTGTTTTTTTAGCAATAAGGCTAAAGGAGGTTTTGATTGTAGGTGTGAGGCATCATAGCATACCAAACAAGAAGATTGGCAAGTCTCCTAGATTGATTTGGGACCTTGGTACTTGCAGAGGGGTTTAGTTGGAAAGAGTTGGAGGTTTGAGTTGGCATTGCTTAAGAACAAGCAATTTTGGGAAGGGAGGACTATAATATCCCATTTTGGTCTATTCCAACATTTTGGAAAGTTCCAATATTCTTGAATATAAATTTTCATAGTGGTAGTGAGTTCAAGAGATCACGATCAATCCAATAATATATTTTAGCTACAATTTCGACATTCTTAGATCTTTCCACGCTTCTTGGAGAAGTTCACTTATTTTAGAAAGCACAAATTTTAATTAAGCTCAATATCCTAAGAACTTGAGTTATTTTGGCATGGTCAAAATTTATAGTTGGATCACTTTAATACTTTTTGGAACTTCAAGTGGTTGTGTGGAAAATAATTAAATAGTTAAATGTTAAGTTATTGAAAAAATAAACATTAAAAGGCAACTTACATTTAATTATTTAAAAGGGATTCTAAAGTCATTTTTGGAGGGAAAATAAGAGGACTCAAATAATAATATTTTACTATTCTAAAAAGTTCTTATAAAAGGATATTTCGAGGAAAGAAAGCTCATTCTAAACATTTTATCAAACACTTGTTTATATGGGAGATTGAACTAAGTTCATTCTTCAACCAAAGGATGAAAACCCTTTTGGCCATCAATTTTGTAGATGAAAACCCACCTAGCTGATCGAGTGGATTCATATGGAGTTCATTGTTGTGTTGAATGTTTATGCCATTTGATTATGTAGTGTTTCGGGTTCTCAAATTTTATTTCTATCTTTTTGTCAAGTTTGCAATTTTCAAATTTATTGGGGTTTGCAAGCAAACATAATTTTGTTAAATGAAAAGTTATTTTGTGAATTGGAATTTCAATTTATATCACTCTTATACAAGTGTTTGCTTCTATTTAAAATTTTATGCCCTTGAAATATGAGCCACTACCCTGTAAGGTAAGATGACTCTAAATTGTTAGAATATTATAAATTACTTATAAGGCGAGTCACCATTTTAAGAAACATTATTGGTATCGCATTATGGGACATGTTTTTGTTGAGGATTATTTTGGAGTAAAAACACCAATTACCCTCATTTAAATCAATAGATGTATTCATGATGAAAACGTCCAGATCTTTAGGGATGTGATAATAGGTGCAATGTGATTCAACCAAGACTTTACATGCGCTTCTGTGTAGGTAACAGGCGCCTCATTTAAAAAAATAAAAAACTCAAGTGAATTTACATGTGCAGATTGGGATGGAGATGTATGATTTATTTATGTTCTGAACAAGTTCAAATTTGTGGGGCGGACTAAAATTAGTAACATGGTTAAAATAGCTACTCTGTAGAGCCAAATTTTTGGTGCATGACATCAAAATTACAAAATTGAGCTATCTGTCCACCAAGTCGTACTCTTTTTTATGAAATGTGTATTCATTCACTGGCATGTATAATCAACTTGCAACACTTGAAAGGATTTTATTCAAAAAGCATATTCCTCTCGTAAATGTCAATAAATATGCTACATCAACGCCTAAAATACCACATTCTTTTTTGTGTGTTTCGGCTTGTAGTGTTTATGTTCCATCAGGAGAGCTCCAGTAGCGGTGAACTAAGGGTTTCGTTTCATTCCTGTGCAGTTTGTAGATGGAATTCTATCCATGTAACTACATAGTGTTCATCCTCGTTAATGAATGGGAATTGCCTATGTCAGATGAAATTGGGGGTGCAAAGCTGCATTTGGTTTTCAAGGATCATTGTGCTACTTTTAAAAAGAACATCAAAAGGGTAATTAGGGTCAAGATCATGGATCCAGAGGCAAAACGCACAAGAATAATATAGACTGTGAAGATGTACATGTATTACACTCATGTACATGTATTGGTATTCCCTTCCCAATTACACTCATGTACATGTATTATTTCCCATCAAAATAGGAGATATAGCACAAGGCTCAAAAGAGGATAATATAGACCGTGGAGATACCATATGATGAGATGTTCCTAAATCTAGAAGTCATCTCCCTGATCCAAGATCTATACAAGCACAAAGAGCTTGTCCTTTATTTCCTGATGTAGAAGCCAAACCAGCACAACCTTTGTCCTTATTAGACTATTTTGAAGAAGAAGAAGTTGACTCAGGCATTTTGGAAGGAAAATCAATCTAATTCATTTTGAGAAGATGTTTCAAATCATCAATATCCTTCTTATAACATGAATGTTCATCATTTCCAAGCTTCTTGCAATATGAACAAGTTGTCTTCTCCTTCTTAGGCGATTTTTCTATGGAAGAGGATTTATTCTTTGCTTGATTTGAATGTGGATTATTCTTTTCTTTCTTTTCTTTCTTATTTGATTCTGGTTCTTTTACTTGACTAACCAACAATGCCTAAGATTTAGAGTTCTTGATGAGATCCATTGAGATAAGATTTTCTTGCTCATGTATTAAAATCTCAAAAAATAATGCAAATGAAGGTGTAGCATATGCAAACCCCACAGTCAATCTATGAGTATGAAATCTAGAAACAAAAGAAGCATAATCAAGACCAAGTTTTTTCAATGTATTGTAGACCAACAAAATGTCTTTCTTATCAACTCCACATGCTTTACATTGCTCTCTTAGATTATTAACCTTAGTGATGTAGTCTTGGATATTGTTGAAGTTCTTAGGATCAAGGCTCGTCAATTCATTATCAATTTGATAGAATTTTAATTCATTTGTAGTCCTATACAATGTTTTCAATTTGTTCCAAGCTTCATGGGAATTCTTACATGATTCAATTTGAAACAAAAAGTCTTGAGAAACTAGTGTACGAAGACATCTAAAAGCTTTGGTATGTTCAATCATCCATTTTATCTTTTTATCTACATTTATAGGCTCAGGTACCTTATTTTAAACATATAAACAGTGACCTTCAATCATTAGAATACTCCATGCATTTTGATGCCATGTTGAATAATTATATGATGTGAGCAAAGGAATCTTAGAATGATCCATGAAAAAGAAGAGCACAAGCAAATAGATTAAAAGAATGCACCAAGAGACCCCCCAAATCACTCAATCAAGAATCCCCCTAGTAATATATGATTTGGAACTTTATACTTAGCGTGTTTGCAATGCCAAGACAGATCAAAGATGGAAAATTATAGCATCTTAAAATGTGATCCAAAATCTAAAATTATACTTTCTCAATATGATTTAGACTAAAAATGAAGCCTTTCCAAAAGGGAAAAACTTCTCCAGGTGTTAGTATGTCCAGGTTATCAACAAAAAATGTAAATATGCACAAATATTAATAAAAGATACTTGGGGTTAATCTAGAAAA
Organism: Sequoia sempervirens; assembly: GCA_007258455.2. Taxonomy (NCBI): domain Eukaryota; kingdom Viridiplantae; phylum Streptophyta; class Pinopsida; order Cupressales; family Cupressaceae; genus Sequoia; species Sequoia sempervirens. The sequence continues at coordinate 11,862 of VDFB02224401.1, forward strand.
AAATCTTAGATATAATTGTAGAGCTCTTCAATACCTTTCCAATGCCACAAGAATCACACAAATTGGATAAACAGACAAAGAGTTATGAGCTCAAAAGTCCAAATGGGAGATTTGACTTCAAATAGAAATAATTTTCACAAGAAATTAGAACTGATAATGAAACCTGCACCATTAGAAAGTAGACAAAACTTGACTCCTAGATCAAAAGTTATGAATTTTTGAAAAAAATGTTGAATTTAGACTGTAGTGACGACCCTTCTAACAAAATAAAAATTTGACAAAAATAAAATTTGTCTAAAATGGACAAATTTTATATGAAAATGGTGGTTTTAGGCCATCTAAATGCAATAGTAACATCCATTTTGGCTATAAGTGCTCCAATAAAAAGTTGTTCACCAAATCTAAGCTTCAAACCCCAATTTACAACTACATCATACAATGGCCAAATTGAGTGAAATAAAAGCTAGATCTGAATTTATTGGACATTCTAAACTCAATAGTGAGCTTAGATTTGTACCAACATGATCCTAAATGAACTTTCAATACAAATCCACAAAGAAAAAAAAACCAAATTTGGTATTTCTTTCATTTTTTTCTAATTCTCTAGGTCATCATGTGATGCAAGAGAAGAGAATACTCAACTTTTCAAGATCCACCAACCTTGCAATAGCTTAAGTATGATTATCTCCCAGATCTAAGAAGCGGCTTGCAAATCTGAAGCTCTGATACCATGTTAGAGTCACTCAAAGACTCAAGCCTCCAAGATCACCTACAAAACCAAAAACAACTTCTACAAGAGAGAAAAGCAAAAGCATAAATTTGCAATAATGGATGCAAGATAATATGGCCAATATTTTATACTCAAGATTGCAATGGTGTTGGATTAGAATCCAATGGAATTGAATTACAAATGAGAACCCCTTGGTTATATAGACAAGGTGAGACATAAGATGTCATAAGATTATAACGTCTTAATCTTATGATATGAGACAACTAACTTGACATAAAAGTCAAAAAGATAAGATCTAGACATGACAACTAATTCTTCTAAAAAAAATATTAGGACCTAAGCAAACTTAACATGTGAATATGTCCCCTAAGTCCCTAGTGAGTAAATTAACTAGGTATAAGACATTTATTCACACCAACACCTATACCCTCAACCTTATACCCTAAACCTTGAACATTATCCCTAAACCATACACCCTCAACCTTATACCTTAAACCTTGAACATTATCCCTCAACTCTATACCATCAACCCTATAATTAAACCATAAACCCTACACTCTCAACCCTCAACCCTATACCT
>VDFB02224405.1:0-16001 GCA_007258455.2 Sequoia sempervirens
TAAATTCATAGATTTTTTTTATTGCTCTAAATTATTAGATGCACATATAAGATAGGGACATACACATTATTTTTCTACTCTTTTTATTATTGGCTATTCATGGAGGTTGAAAGAACAATATAGGGGCTTGAATACTCTTGGCAAATAAATCTAACATTTTTTTCTATTTCTTGTACCTACAAATATTCTAATACTATTCAATTACACAAAGGTTTTACAAGTGTTTCCCTTTTATTTATTTTTATTCTTTAGTTAGTCAATGTGAATCCTTTTATTTCTCTTGTTTATTCATTTTTTTGTCACATGGAATATACTAGCATGTTTTTATTTCTACTTTTGTAGATTGGGTAGACAACAAGATCATAATAGATCATTTTTTTGGAAGTTTCTCAATATTCTGGGCCATATGGATGATAGTGAATGTGTTAGCATCTTGGATGTTGTTCTTCGTCTCTAGAGTTGGGTACTATTTTCTGCGTTGTTTTCTATTTTGAAGTCATCTATAATTTTGTGTTCTAGTTCTCATAAAATAACATTCTTATCATCTTGTTTTATGCTTTACTTAATAAAAGTTTTTAATTCCCAAGTTTAAAGGATTCCTAGGATTTTTAGAGTTATTTTATTCTTTCTAAATTTAATAATAATAAAATGCATTTCATTTGCAACTAGATTAATCCTAATGAATGAGGTAGGCATCATTTAATTAGAAAATATATATTTTTTAATTAAACCAAAAGAAATTCCTTCATTAGAAGAAGGTATGCTCCAAAAAGTGAAGTAGAAGAAAATAAAAGGTGTATTGGAGATCAAAGAGGATAGCCACATTCAACATCAAATAATGAAAAAAATAGAGAGAAGTGGCATGCACAAACACTAGAGAAGAAGATGTGTGGGAGTTGGAGTGTGTCATAGTTCCTTATTTTGAAACTAGTAGAGGTGAAAGAAACAAAACACATTTGATTCTAGAAGCCTCTTCATGTGTTGAGGGTGTATTGCGGTTGGTTTACTAGACTAAGGGGATGGTTCTACCACTTAGCCTTATTTGTGAGAACCAAGCTCACAAACCACTTGCTTAAGATATCTAATGCAAGAACATCCCAAGCCAATGAGCAATCTTAGATCAACCAAACATATTTCCTTTATTTATTTTATTTTATAGTCCAACTCTTTATTTTTGATTCATTTTTTTAATGTCACAGTTGGGATTTCTGATTTAGTCACCAACTAAGCACTCAAAACAATAACACAAAGTGTGACATCACATTCTACTCAAAGTGACTTGTGATTTCACTTAGAGCTTTAGCAAAGCACACATGCATGCCTATCTATCCTTTTTTTATTCCATGATCATTTGACTAAGTGGTGTGTCAAATTAACTTAAGGAAGTTTACACATTATGTGCTGAGATTTAGAGCCTTACCCCAAGGGAAAACCTCTTGAGGGGTTTTATTGGTCCCACAAAGCGCCATGTTTAGAGATGCATTGGATTTGGAACTATTATTCTCACCTCAGTCGACCAAGAATTTTTTGCCTCAAGGAAGAACAATAAAGGAGGTCTAATTCATTTTTGAAGCTCGTTAATGGAGGAAAAAAGGAGATCTGAGGACCAAATACAATAATTAATGGGTCTATTTGAGGAAGCGAATGTTGGTTACCACACTCATGTGAAGGTGTTGAAAGTGTATTGAAATCTAAGACAACACTAGCATGTTGTGAGCCCATTGTGACATAAACTATTAGATATAATTTTGATTATTGAGCATTCTTTCATTAGATCCAATTCATGTTCATAAGTTTGTGTTAATTTTAATTACCGCTTAACATGGATTGTGTATATTTATATTAACATTAAATGTTTGGACAATCCTTAGTTGGACATCCATCCATGACTACATCAATTAACTTTAACAAAATAAAATATAAAGAAACCCTTGATTAGATTTCAATTTCATCCAGTCTAATTCTTTATATAACCTAACACAACAAAATATTCAAACCATTTACATACATTATTAAAATCTAGATTAGGTAAAACTATATTAAATAAATAAATAAATAAAACTACATTTTAAAAAATTATAAATCTTAAATTTCTTGATTGACAATATTATCTTTTAATGATATCAAGTTTCCACAATCCATATTGTTCTTTGCAATGGTTTCTGGTTTTGATTGTGTGATAATTTTTGCATCAACGTTTCGGATCACACTCCGTGATCCATCATCAGGATGAGTAGAGCTGAAGGATAGAATGAAAGGATGCAGACCAAGAGCTAATTAAAAAGACCAAGGCAGGGAAATGAAAGAGAGGGCACGAAGACCAAGACCAAAAAAGATGAAAATTAAAGAAATTCACATAAAAATGTACACATATATATAATGTTTAGATACTCACATAAAAATTATACACATGTATAATGTTTAGTTAATTAAAGATATTCACATAATTATATATATATATATATATATATATATATATATATATATATATATATATGTATATATATATATATATATATATATATATATATGTATATATATATATAGGAATCACATAAATAATAAAATGAAGAAAATCAATTTATATATAAAAGAAAGACAAGGAACCAAAAAAAGAAATAAATATAAATATCTAAACAATATAAAAATGTAAAAATTGAAAAGGAATGAACTCAAATAAAAGGAAATAAAGAATTAAATAAATTAAAAAATAAAAATAAAAATAAAGAAGAAAGGAAACAAGCCGAATTAAAATGAAAGCAAAATAAATATATGCTTATGGGGAAACAATTAAAAAAGAAAAATAAAGACATAAATATATAAATCTAAACAATTAAATATATGACAAGGAATCAATAAAGACCTAAATATATGTATCTAAACATTAAATATATGTAAAAAATTAAAAAAGAATTAACACAAATAATAGGAAACAAAGAAATAAAATAATAAATAATAATTAAGGAAGATAGGAAACAAACCAAAAAATGCAAACAAAATAAATATATATATGCGAATATTGTTTAGATATTTATATTTATTTCTTTTTTTGGTTCCTTGTCTTTCATTTATATATAAATTGATTTTCTTCATTTTATTATTTATGTGATTCCTATATATATATATATTATGTGAATATCTTTAATTAACTAAACATTATACATGTGTATAATTTTTATGTGAGTATCTAAACATTATATATATGTGTACATTTTTATGTGAATTTCTTTAATTTTCATCTTTTTTGGTCTTGGTCTTCGTGCCCTCTCTTTCATTTCCCTGCCTTGGTCTTTTTAATTAGCTCTTGGTCTGCATCCTTTTCATTCTATCCTTCAGCTCTACTCATCCTGATGATGGATCACAGAGTGTGATCCGAAACGTTGATGCAAAAATTATCACTCAATCAAAACCGAAACTCATTGCACAAAAGAATATCATCTTTAATTACTCTAAACCCTATAAATTTAACTGACAATTAAATAATAATGACCCCATAGATAGGATGCAATTGAATATAAATAGAAGTGTCTTAAAAGCGAGAAAAACATTTTCATTCAATTATTATCATTTAAAAAGTAAAAGCCCTAGGTAAATGATTCTACAATCATTTTCATGTCATAAAGTAGTTATGCATAATTGACACGTCACTCCCGAGTGATGGTCTGGCATGGTGGCCCCCATCCCTTGCTAACGTATATATGTTGTTTTGTCTGACATAATGCCACGTCATTTACTAAGCCATTTTTGGTACGGTTCTTGCAAGTCGTGGGTAAAACAAAAAAAAATCATTTTCCAATTTACATTTGCTCCACGCTTGTATAGTATAACAATAGAATTTTGAGACTATTTAATAGTTGGTAAACATAAAAATTTTAATTCTTTCAATTAAGTATTATATATTTATATTTAATAAATTTCAGCAGTCATTTAATAAATATTTATATCTATTGACTTTTTTTTTAATGATAATATCTATTTACTATTTGATTAAATAAAAATCTAAAAGATTTTTATGATTTTGTAAGAAAAAATAACTTTGAAAGATATTTTACTTTATTAACAATGACATGATTTTTAGAAATATTTAATGGTGACATAATAATTATTAATCATAAGAATGATTAGTTCATAAAATTATTTTTAAAGCATTTGTGTTTTCATAATATTATAGTTTTTTCTATACAATATTTGATAAGTCATGATAAAATTTATTATTCTTAAAAATCAAAAGAAATCAAAGACTTATCTATTTTTGTATCATACACATCACTAGATGTATTGAATCACTTATTGAATGCATTTAAATATTTAGTAATTGTTCATTATCACGATCTACTTTTTTAGTACAATTACAATATCTTATAATGTAAAATACACATACTCAATACATAAAGATTGACAAAGACGTTCAAATAAATAACAAAACATATATCATAACAACATGAAAATACATAAATATCATGATCATACCATATAAAAGATTATATAAAGAAATCATATTATAGTTAGTTGTGTCAACATAATATCATATTAATAATATTTTTAGATCATAAAATTGCAGACGCGATTGAAAAATGAGATGCCTCCTTCAACATAATTAAGATAAATGAATTGAACAAATGATATAATCTTATGAGATATACAAACATCCATCCAATACACTACCTTTTATATGCAAATCAACTCTACTATTATAATAATCAACCAAAAGGTAGAAAGTGATAACACCTCCCCTAGGCAAATTGGTCTAATATGCCTCTTGCATTGGTTCTATATTTTAATACATTATATTTGTATCCAACAAACATTGTAAATTTGTAGAAAATATCTTATATTCTAGGTCCTTGAACATAGAATTAGTTATAGTTGTAGTTTTCTAGTAATAAATTAATTACTATGTTTTTTTTAATGTAGAGCAGTCTAGTTTTTTTTCTTAATTGATTTCCTTTCTTTTAAATCTACCTCTAATATTTGTTGACAAAATTAGAACACTAAAAAAATAAATTGTTAATATATATACTAGGTCAAGGAGCTTTCTATTAGATAACAATTCAAAATATATATTTTTTACTTTTCTGAAGTATCTTTCAACAATTACAAGACTAAAAATCCACTTCATCTTACATAAATACTTTTTTGCATAGTCAATAAAGATATGTTTGAGATAAAAGCAACAAAATAAAACTATGAATAAATGATGAGTCAAAGTTATTTTGGACAAGTTAAATATTATTATTTTTATTTTATTCTTATGTAGAAATTTGTTAGTTTTTTTCTTTACACCCCTCTTAGTGAAGATATCCATTTAAAAAAAAATCTCATTTTTTCTACTATAACTATCTTTTTTTGTTTTTACAAAAAAGGAAAGGTTTTCCACTAATTAACTAATTGCTAATAATTAGAACATAATAGTGGGTGGGTCAGTGGGCACCCCTCCATGTTGGTGGAGGGATTTCGCAGGGGTATGACTTGGCTCATACGTGGCTTCATTAATGTTATGGTCGTTGCCGGTTTGAGTGGATGGAATGGAATTGACAAGTGGTGGTGGTCTTGGAGTACTCCGTATGTGGCGATTACATGCACAATTGTTAGTTGGCGTGCTACTATCATTTCAAGGTATGCACTGCGATAAAGGCTAAAGACGAAGATCAGATGATCATGCAAGAACAAATTGCCTTGCATCGAAATAATTTCTCGCTTTTGTGATGTGAGTTCGGCTTTGTTGTCGTGGGTATTATTAATGGAATTTGGTGTCGACGGATTGTTAGTGTGTGGTTTGCAGTGTTTATGTGGTGTCTTATTTGGTGGCGATTTGGCTAACGGTGTTCGGCTTCTGGTGGCTTTGAAGATGGAAAAATCTGGTCGTTCCAAGTTCATAATCTCTATGTCTGTGGAGGGGTTGGAGTCATTTGGTGCGAACACACCCATTTCTTTGTTGGAAATGAAGAGACAAGTTGCCTTCAAAGAAATTATTGACCAGGGGCTTAAGCATGTTTTTCTTGATAGTGATCCTTTGGTTTTGGTAGTGGTAAAAATGGTCTTAGGGAAAGGCCATTTGGAGAGGAAGGAGTATGCGAGGGATAATGCCTATATATCCTCACACTTCTTGGTTGTGTTGCTGGATGTTGAGGTGTCTAAGGTGGAGGCCAAGGAAATGCTCATGTGCCTATTTCATGAGGATTTGATGTGATGTTTAGAGGAGACTTTAAAGGCGACAATTGTTGGCAAAGGGATCCTGCCACTAGCGGACTTCGAGCTACGCTGGAAAACGAACGAGGTGGTGAAAGTTTTCCCTTTCCTACTAGATTTGAAAGGGGTCGAGCTTATGAGGCATCAGATGGTCTTGGCCATGGCAATGGAATTTCTGAAAAGGAAGATAGGGTTGGTGGTGGAGGATGGTTTGGATTGGGTGGTTGATTTTGATACTTTTGCTAAATTGAATGGGTTTCTTTGAGGTTTGGCTTCTTTTTGTTTGTTAAATTTGCTCATTGGCTGGTTGTTTAGTATATGGGCTTTCTGGTTTTGGCTTGGACGAAGCCAATTTTGGTTAGATTTTGTGATTTTCTCGGGCTAATCGAAGGACTCTTTACTAGTTTTTCTAGCTATTGGTTGGGTGATGGTTCTTCCTGCTTTAGCAAACGTTCTGTATGAATCTTTTTAATATTAATAAAATATGAAACTCTTACATACCAAAAAAAATAAAATAATAATAATAATTAGAACATAACAAATAAAATACATTTAAAATTCTCAACAAAAACCTACCACCTCCTTAAGAAAATACATAAAATTAGGAGCATTAGCTATGGGAATACTAAATATTCCCTTACCTTTAATGTGTTGTTCTACCTTATGTCCCATAAAGTATCCCTACATCATTCTCCCCTAGGAAAAAAATAGATCTCCAAAGTTCAAAATATTTAGCTTTAATGGTCAATAATAGGTCAATCATGCATTGGATTTGGTGGTTTTTTTCTTCTCATATCATTCCTTTTCTTTCATTGGTAAGCTATTTTCATGTTATAAAAATTTAAAATCCTCTTCTGTGTATGTTAATTTCTCTTTAAAGGTTTTTCTACACCCTTGTGAATTGTGTTCATGGTTGACTATTAACATCGCCTCAACCAATTGTGATGCATCAGGGCAAACTGGAAATCAACATCAACCAAAATCAAGTTTCAGGTTTGAAGTTTAGTTTTGGTGTGTTTTGGGGTTCATTTGACATCTCTCAACTTCAGAAAGCACTTGTTGTGTTCAAATTTGAATAAATTCATTTTTAATCAAATCATCATTTTAAGGCTCTGTGGACATTTTTCAAAAATTATTTTGGAAAACTTGTAATGATTGGAGTAGAATTATTTGGTAGAGACATTCATGGAGGTAGCATGTGAAATTTGCAAAAAGAATTAAATTGATATCTTTTTTAGTTTGTGATATTTTAATGCCAAAAGTTTGTTAAAAATTGTTAGCAATTTATGAAAAGTTTAATATCTCATGATTTTGGAGGGATAGAGAAAATTACTTTTGCAAGAGTCCATGGGGTACCATTCCAATCTTGTAAGCCAATTTTTGTGTGAATGAGAGAACTTTCATTTTTTCCGCATGTTGGCACCCGATTCAACACTTCCAAAGTACCAATTTGATCAATTTTATTGTGGAAGGGCATTATGAGGGTCATGAAAATGAAATATTGGTTTTTATTCCTTCATTTACTATTTATCTATTGCATAAATAAAATGGGAGGCATTTGGAATAGAAAAGAGGCAAAAAATCAAGATTTTAAAGCTTTTAAAATGCCCAAAATAGAGAAAAATGCACCTGGGAGTAAAGACAACAATTGGAGGAGTTAATGGAGGATTAACATGTCTCATTTAATATTACATAAACTTATAATATGCATAGCTATGCTTGGGGAGAGTTGGACACCCACTATGGAGCAATAATTGATGTTTTTCGATGCATTTTTTGAGGGTTTTTGAAGAAAAACGTGGGAAGAAGTTTGTGAGGAAGGGGAAGGAGAAAGATGCCTCTCTAGAGGTATCATTGGGGGTTTTGTGTTGCAGATTTGAGCAGCATCATTGAAGAGAAGATAAGACACCGGTGTGTGAGAGCAGAAGAGAAGGATAAGAATTGTATGAAGGTTTGGACAACAACAAAGAGAGCTTGGGGCAGTGAGAAGAAGCTATAGGAAGAGCCGTGATTCATTAATTTTGTTTGCAGATTTTTGTATGCTCTATGGTGGCATTACATTTTTCTTTTTAATGTAATTATCATGAGTTGATTTGATGCAATAATAAAATTAGAGTTTGTTTGCATTTGTTTTTGTATTGTAAGTGTTCTTTGTTGTAGCAGAGTTTGCATTGCATTGTGGGTTTCTGTGAGAAGTTGTTTGTTTGCATCAAATTGAATCTCAAATTTAGGTAGATGACCTTGAGTCATTTGATCTTTTGGGTTGAATTCAAAAGTTGAGAGTGATTCCTATCTATAGCATCATTAAGGATTTTTTTATTATTTCCATACCTTTAAGAGACAAATGACATTTGTATAAGTTTCATCATCCTAATAGATTCATTGCATATACTTTTCTCTCCTAGTACACTTAATAGATGTTTGGTTTTCCATCATGTATTGCCTCCTAGTTAAATTATATTTAGTCAACCAATAAATAAAAATTACTAATAAGCATAATATCACATTGTATTTCATATTTATTTGTAACAATACTAAATGAAACTAAACATGACTTGTCCATAACCACATTGTGATCTTTCTTTTAAATACAAAATGATATAAGGATTATATTTAAGAAGAACATTATCTACATAATTTATTTGATGTCTTGGTACATATTAACTTATTAAATAAATTGTTATCAATAATAATTTTGTATACCTTACCTTAATTCTTTCATTAAGTTCTAAAAAACAATTCTCTTCTAGTATCTAGAATTTCTTTTTTTCACTTTATTAATGTTATTGAGATTACCAAACTCTCTTCTTTTAGTTTCAATCCCTTTTGCTCTAAGGATTTTCAACCATAATTGCTTTGTTTTGTAGCATTTTTATTTTAAAAGAAACCATGGGTATTATTGGCCTCATTGAAAATGTAGCACTTAAATGGTCTACAATAGCCATATGTTGATTGTCCTTAACTTGTACTTATTTGTAAAAATAAAATTTCCTCTTCTTCCATACTCAGTTATATTTTCTATCTTCACAAATTTCTTGATCATAAAATATTACATCTCTTCATTGTACTTTTGATTACTCAAATTTGGAAAATCTTGAAGAAATTCCTTTTGTGATCTATGTTACTATGTTTCCAGCTTTATGTGTCATTTTTCCTTTCACCAAATCCAAATGTATGAGTTGAAAATTAAACCAATGAAGATACCTAGAAATTGCCTATTTTTTTCTACAAATTGGTTCTTGTTATTTCTCATAAACCACTCTATGTATTCTTTCATATTTATTGTTATCTCAGAAGCTTTACATTTATTTCAAGCATTTTGTATTTAAGTCCTTCCATATTTCCCATTCTTCTACCTCTTCAATTTTTAGTCCCAACCTATTATAGGCGGAGACTAATGTTTTCCCTGTGCAATTTTTTCAATTAATGTTGTCTAGGGAGTTGGGTAAAATCCTTTAACCTATGGTGCCAATGAATTTCTCTATTAAAGTGTTATTTCAGTTATATTCGCCAAATTTTCTTTTCGCTGATCCATTTTTTTCTCAGGTTTTGGCATTTTTCCATTTAAAATTTTAAAAGAAATAATTTTGTCACCAATCAAAAGCAAGCAAAGGGAAAAATTAAAATCAAATTTGATGTTTGAGATGGTCTAGTGAAGGCAGGGAATAGGGAAGGCGGGGAATAGGGTATCCACATGCATCTAATCATGCCTTGCTTAGCAACATGTTTGACACCTTATGATGCTTGCTGGTAGTTTGCATGTTCAAATTGTCAAGCTTTATTAGTGGTTCAGAACATTGAAGAAATTTATATGTGTGTCCCTTTCTTCCATTGCTAATCGATGTCCCAATGCTTCTTGTTTCATTTTGTTGCAGGGTTGTAGTAATCACAATCGCTTGTGGAGCTTAGCTTTGGATCGAAGAAAGAGCATTTGTTTTCTAGGTGTGTAGCTCAGGCTTCAACATTGTTTTTTTCCTTTTAAGTCTACTACAACAGTTGAAACTAGAGTCGAGAATGAAATTCCTCCATTCAATATGCTTTGATGGATGCCCATACTTGATCCAAAAATACTCTCATTGTAATAGGGTAGGGAGAATGTTGGCAAAGTTTGTGAAATTTTTCTATACACCTATCAATTATTTTTGCTTGATAATTTCTAAAGCTTTTTAAACAATCCATTTTGTGCAAACTTGAAAATTATTATAGTTTGTGAGTGCATACTTTCTTGAGGCATTTTGTTGAACTTATTCCTTTCTAGTTTCACTGATTTGGAGGAATATACCTTAGTAGCTTCTTGGTGCTTGGGTCACCCTTTTTTTACAACCCTATAATAGTTATCTGTCTCCTACCTATATTGGATCACATCCTTTCATTGTATAAATAGAGTACGATCTTGGTAGTGAATTATTTGATAAAATAATTTGGTAGACATGTATGAAAATTGTGGAAGCATAGACAAGGAAGTGAATTGTTTGAAAAAATGCCTCAAAGAAACATGGTCTCATGGCATTATTGTCATGGCATTCCATCTCCATGCGACCATATTTTTATGAGATATTTTTTCAAATAGTTCATTGGCTTGTCTATTTTATTTCCTTACTATTATGATTTGATAGATTTTTTCCAAGCATCCATAACAATCGATAATGCCATGAGACCACATTTATTTAAGGCATAAAGCTTCTCACAGTTAATTTCTTTGGGAAACACGAAAACGTTGTTGAAGCAACCCACACTTCAATATTTATGATGCACTACTATGGACATTGGGAAGCTACCCAAAACCCCTCAAAACGTATCATTTCAATGCAAAGAAAGAGCAAATAAAAACTAGAACATGTTCTTCGTAAGTAGACTGAAAGCAAACAAAATGTTATGTTTTAAAATAATAGCATAGAGAGGGGGTAGTTATTTGCATATTATGATAAGAAGAAAATAAAAGCCTTCAGGTGTCTCCTCCTAACAATATATTCTCCATGCATTACATGTAAGGACAATCCGTGAGTTATCTAGTTTTTGTTTGTCTGTAAGCTTTAAAAATGGTACACATGCCAACTACTCTATACACTCATCATGACAAGATTTTGACACATCATGTTATTTTTATTTGACATTCATAAAGCTGATCCCAAATGAGTCATACCAAACTTGGATGATTTTTTATACATGTACAACAATCTTTTATTGCTATTCTGTTAAGCATTCAAGTGAAGTAGGCAACATCAATCTATAAGCATTTTTTGAGTACTTTGTTTGCAATATACAAAATCCTTGGATAGATATACACACATATTTTTTACCCTATATGTATAAAGCAATTTACAAAAATATAATCAATAGTTCCCAACACATGATTTTTAGAATTCATTTTGTTTGCTTTAACACTATATCTAGAACATTTTTTGCAGTTATAGACCTGTAGCATAAAAAAATGTATCTTTGGACATTTTAACGCTCATTTGGGTCTTTCTTATGGATGTTGGCCTAGGTTTTCCTAGATTTAATGTTGTAATGTGGTCAACACATTCACATTAGGTCTTGGACCCTTGTGAATCAATAAGAACTTTATGATGTCTTGTAAAAGTGTTGTAAAGTGTTGTAACACATTTCACACTTTTCTAGGACCTTTTTAATATAATTCACTTAAATAACATCTTTTTTATCACCTACTAATCCTTATTTCAAAGTGTTGTAAAGTGTTGTAATAAGCTTTCATGCTTTTCTGGGCTTTTCATCAATAAGTTGACCCTTTCTTATGCTTAAATGGCCCCTTTATACACTTGCAGGCCCTACTTAAGTGTATTTTTGAGAATAATCCCATTAAACATCATTTAATACACTTTAATTCCCAACAACCACTTAAATTGCTCAAGTGGGACCAAGTCGCCACTAGGGGCGACTTAGTCCCATTTGGATCAGAAATTAAAATTATTTCAAAATTTTGGCAGGATATTATTTTCTAACCTTGAGGTCGGCCTGTGATGTGGTATTTTCGAGAAATTTTATATAATCATGTGTAAATATAGGGTTTTTCCTCTCATTTCACCCCGAACACAACCCATTCACTCATTAATTCATTCACTTAATCTTTCAAGCAATTATCAAGCATTCTAGGCATTTCAAGTATTCTCAAGTCTACATTCATTGGAGCTTCTACTTGCATATCTTCAGATTTCTACTTCAAAGATTTGGTGAGTTGTAGCATTGAATGTTGTTCATTCATCATTCTCTTTTCATTTCATTTCATTTTCAAGTGTTTAATTACCAAACCGGGGTTTGACCAAGGCAAACCCCTATTCACTAACCCTTAACATTTTCCCCCTTCTTTGCATGTGTGTTTTACAAGTCTTGTATGCGGATTTTTCAAAGAGAAAGGTGTGAAAAGTTGTCAACAATCCATCAAAGGAATTCAAAGTCAAAAAATCCCTAAACAAAGCTTGGAGAACATCTATAGGTCAGATTATGTAGTTTCGGATCTAAAAACCTATTAGGAACATAAGTGCCAAATTGAAGACTATAGATTCCTATCCGAAATTTCTCAAGATTCAAAAGTGGACTAAGTCACCATCTGTGGTGAATTAGTCTCACTGCTAGGCCTGAAAAAATGTTTTCTACAGTTCTAGATACCCTTTTGGTTGAAAACAGTTCTGGCAAAGTTTCCTTGAAATAGGACTAGGTCACCCAACTTGGTGTAAGTGTCCCAGTGAGCTTCAATAGTGATTTATGTTGGATTCTAGAGCTCCTCTGCATCATTTTCCATCTCTTAGGTGCACCTCTTCAATCTCATTAAGTTTTGTTATAGTTTACTTGCATGTTTAGTTCATTTTGCATATCACAATGTGTTTTCAAACAAAGTACATTTTATTAGTTTTGCATTAATAATCCATCTCTTTTATCAATTCTTTACATCTAGGACATTCTATTTAGACATATTTCAATCATATTTGGATTAGTATTGAGTGAGCCAACTAAGTTTTTGGGATTCCTCTCTCCTTTTAGGCGCAAAGCCCTAGAAGTGTAAGAGAGCCACATACCCCAAAAATTTATGGTTCATTTTGGTGAACCCAAATGTTGAACATTATATTTCTGATTTCAAGTACATTTACATCCTAGGAACAACTTACATTAACATTGCATTGCATTCTAGGGTTTTAACATTTACATTAGTGAAAAGCTCATCTAGCTTGCATTTTTGAACTTTATTTCATTAAAAATCACTAAAATTCTGCATTTTCATATTACATCTGCATCAAAAAACCTAAAAAGCATAAAATTCAATTTAAAAATTCTAAAAATTTGCAAAAAATTCACTACTTGGACTCATTCGCCACCTTGGGTGACTTAGTCCAATTGCATATTTGTCACTGCATTTTTTGGCATTTAATATGCAATTTCTATGTTTTTTGTTTGTTGTTTCTTCATTTTAGTTTTATTTTCCAAAATTTCAGTTTTCAGCATTTCTTTCTTATTAGTTTACATTGTATTTGCATTCACCCCACATTTAGAAACCTTTGCATGAGTGTTTGGTGTACTATTGCTAATACCTTAGTGAGAAGAAGTTCAAGACTCATGTTATCCCACAATAACACACTCGTTGTGGATCTTGGGTTATCTAAAGCTTCCACTCCTAGTATTGCAACTAGTACACTAGGCATAGATAATACCTTTAGCAACTCTTTGCCTTCAAAGAACATGCAAGTTGACACACAAAATGATCATATCCCACAAGACAAAATGGTTCACATTCATGAGGACTTAACACATCTCCAACATCAAGTAAGCCTTGAAAAAAATTCAGCCACTGCGATTCCTACCATAGAAAACATCCATCGCATGCTTGAAAGTGAAGAAGGACTAGACATTGTGAAACACATAGTTGAGATATATACAAAACATCGTCCTTCAAGCTCTAGTGTCTCTCAACCAACAAACACTGTGGTTAGCCAAGGAGGACCTCAAACTCCTCTTCCCTCAACCATAGCCTCAATACCTACCTATACCACTCCTTACGTCACAAAAATAATGCAACAAGTTAGTAATGTGATTCCTTCCATCGGTATTCCTACTAGGATCCCTAATTCCTATGTGACATCGCATGTTTTATCCTCTTCTACAAGCCCATCCATAAGAATTCCATTCACTTGCCCTACCACTACATACACTCCATCACCACTTTCACTTCCACCCCATACTACTTATAATGACCCTCTCATAACACAACTTTTCCAAACTATTCCATCCATGCAACAAAAAATATCTCCACCATAAATCAAAATCAAAATGGACCACCCACCTATTTTGTTCGAAGCAACCCATTGTCTTTGGAAATATTGTGAACACCGATGCTACATGGAGTAGAGATGCCTAGATTTGAGAAATATGGAGGGAAGGGAGATCCTTCTAATCATGTTAATGCCTACACTTCCTTATGTAGTTACTTTGTCCTTGATGATAAACTGTTAGCAAAACTATTTCCTAGGACTTTAAAAGACACTGCCTTGGAATGGTTTTCATCTTTACCAAAAAATTCAATTCATTCATTTAATGAATTTTTTGATGCATTCATAAATCATTTCCAAGTGCATATGAATCCCAAGAAGAACTTGGTTGATTTGATGAGATGCAAGAAAAATGAGGAAGAAAAGACAACTGATTTTATCTCACACTATCAATCACTTTATTCCCAATTCAATGTCAAGATTCCTGACCCACACCTTCAAAAGATGTTTATATAGAGAAAACTTTGCTATGATTAAAATTCCCCTCCTTACTACGTTGCACTTATTGTAATGCCCTTTATGGGGTTATCAAAGGAAACTCTAGGTTAGTAGTCAAGATACAAATTCCACTTCTAGTCGAGCTGAGAAATATGAACCTACCAACCAAAACAAGTCCCAACCATTTAAAAAGAAAAAAAAAGGGTTCTTACAATTCAACCCCCCCTCAACAACCAGCTCAAACTATCAACAACCAAGTAGCAACTATTAAAACCATGGTTCCCTTTAGTTATGGAGATTCAAAGACTATTCACACCTTTACGACACCCTTCACTTAACTACAATGTCCCAACTTTTACAAAACAAATGATTACCTTTCCTACCGTCAAAGCACCTAATCCTACTAAGCCTTTAACTCTGAACTTTAAATCCAATGCTTATTGCCATTATCATAGACAAAATGGACATGGCACAAAACATTGTAAGAATCTTAAAAATCTTGTGCAAGACCTTAGTGATTCTAGCCGTCTATCCATTGCAGGAATTAATGACCACGGTAATAATTTTGTTTCCCCTCCAAATCAAAACTTACAAATTTTCAGCGATCCGATGCCCAAACATAAGCAAATTTCATTTGTCCAAGCTGAGTAGAGCTTCTGAGAATGATGTGATGAATTTTATTATAGATGATGAACATCATGATCCTATCCACATGTTACTTATATATTAATCCCTATGGATGAAATGGTAGGTGCAATAAACGTTATCCCTTGTAAGGGCCAACCTAATAAATCTCTTGATATTGTTTTCTCTTCTAAGGACATACTTAAAAATCTCCTTGATGGTCCTCTTTACATAGCCGGTTGTATCTATGACAAGCCCACTAATGGGATACTAATAGATCCTACCTATGGAGAGAATGTGATCATTGAGAAATTTTTTAGTTTTACATGACCTTTATCAAGATGACTATGACAAACCAAAAGAGTGTATCAAGACACACAATGGTTTTGCTTCCCCTATGATAGGATAGATCATCCTTCCATTACAAATAGAACTAAGAACATTAGATGTCACATTCTCCATCATCGCACA
>VDFB02224409.1:0-48644 GCA_007258455.2 Sequoia sempervirens
TCACTTGTTCACCTAAAATTAACCCACAAGTTTATGGATTAGGTGATGTCATATATACTTTTCTAAAGCACACAATTTGAAACTTTTGTGTAGGAATAGATGCATAAGGACTAGGTGAAACAAAGTCATCTTCGGCCTAGAGTAAAATTTTGAATTTATGAACGAGGATTGAGTTGACAATGCAAAATTGACTTGGGTGGGTCATTTCCATACTTGTAGGTTTAACATAGGGAGAAAGATTGATAATCTAAGAGAGAGAAAATGTCCCAAGTAGAAGTTATCTTCTATTTTTTTGGTCAATTTGAATTTAGGATAAGAACCAAATTAGTTGATATTATATGTGATGGCCAAATACATAGAAGACCTACATAAAATAGTATAAGACAAAGAATAAAAATACAAGATATACACTTTTCACCCTTACAAATATATAACTCTTAATCTTAATTTTAATGTTTAAATATTATTTTATTTAAACTCTTCTTAGATATTGTATGGTTTATAATCAATAAAATAACTATACTTAAATATTATGTTATTCAGTAATCAAACACCAATAACAATTACTACTGAAAAGAAGTCTATTCCAACTCTTTATCTTCTTATCAAAGCTGAAAGATGGGAGAGAGTCGCTCTACTCTTTTTTTTATAAGTTAAATTTCACCGTTGAAGTCCACGTGTTTAAGGATAGCCCAACGAACTGATGGTCAAACATTAGATGTAAAATGATTTAATGTGTTTGAATTACTAATCAAATGCATATCCAAAACGAAACCAACTGTGCATTATAATACAATTTTACATCCATTTTGTCGATAATATTTGATAACAAACGAATCGTCCTTGAAGGATGAGAATTTCTTTTGAACGACCCAAAATTACCCAAGCCATATTTTCTCTGGTTCTGATTTCACCATGAATCTGAAACAAGCAATGCATGCAAATTACATGTAACTTCATCTGCATCCGGCGGGAGAAAATAGGCCATTAAATTGTACCAGGGTTCTCTCAATTTCGAAAGCTTCTCCATTTCTGTCCGGCAACTAAAAGTAGTCGTTGCACTTTCCTTCTTTGGACAAAGGAAGAAATTACGACAGCCCAAGTCCTTCATTTTGAGTTCGGGGGTTAAACCTGCCGACAAAAATCCAATTGTTAAAACAGGATGTTTTCACAAACACAGTTATCAAATTAGCGTGGAGGAAAAAACACTTACAGTCTATGGTAAATTGGGAGTAATATAAGCCAAAAGAAAGTGGATCGGAGCTCAGAATGGGTCTGCGGCCTTCTTTCACGTACATAGCAAGCGCTGCTTTAATTACCTCTACAACCGTTGCATCTTGGTAGAGCAAGACACGAAGGGGGCCAATGCTCTGTGCAATGGTTACGTTGACCAGTATCTTGGCGCTGATTTTGTTGTTTCCTGACTCAACAGGCGCTGCTATTCTGCGATAAAATGGCGGGGCCTCCAAATTTGGGCGTGGAGTCCACTCCAAAGCAGGTTTATCCCGAATAAGGAGCTCAGGTTCTGACGTTGGCCTTCTCATGGGGATGGGCTTCTTAGATTTAAGATCAGAAAGCTTATCCAGTGGTTCCCTAGAAAAATGACCACTAAAAGTGGAGGATCGGGAGAAATTTGGGCGCCCCCCTCCTCCATTCCTACCCTTGGACATGATTTTCTTCTCTATCTGTTTGAGGAAAGCCTGTCACCTCAATGTGTGTTGGCAAAAGACAGAGGAAGGTGGATCGCCATAAGACTTTAGCACTTGGCCCAGATTTCAAGCACCAACGGAAGTAGATGACAAAAGCAAATTGCAATAGATGAAGTGATTCGGAGCATCCACTCTCTTAATTCCCAGTTCAATGTGCCGTGAACTTTGACGTTTCTTACTTTATATTTTGTTCTGTCATGTTTTGTTTCTTTTAGGTGAACAAGTGAGGATCCTGACAACGAGCTTTTAGGGTTCCTGTTTAGTATCCAATTGATTTGGAGAGATAGATCAAAGGAAACAACCATACAATGGAACCATCCACCCAAACATTCTAGTGCATCCCAAGAGGTAA
Source organism: Sequoia sempervirens (assembly GCA_007258455.2). NCBI lineage: Eukaryota > Viridiplantae > Streptophyta > Pinopsida > Cupressales > Cupressaceae > Sequoia > Sequoia sempervirens. The sequence goes on from VDFB02224409.1 coordinate 2,062, forward strand.
TGACCTAGGTAGGGGAGAGGACTCAGTAGTTGTGCACTTTAACTTTGCGCTTCTAATTATCTTATGTGGAAATTTCAAATCACTCCCATTTTTTTACGGCAGCTTACTTGGCAAGTCCCCTGCTTATAAATAAGGTTTCATGGCCACATCATCGAATATGATGCCACATCAACATGTTTTTTGTCAAGGTGTCCAAAAAGGCCCAAAACAAAAAGTGAGACCAATACTTGTGCACTCACAACATGTTTTATTGAGTGCTGATGTGGAATCACATGATTGGTTGCTTTTTAGATCAAAGGAATACATTTTGTTTAATTATGGGTAGTCATCATCAACACTAACAACTTTAAAGTCACAACTATTGATCCAATATTGACAAAAATATTGGGCATTATATACACAACTACTATCACAACTATTGAAACATGGGTCCTCTCCCCTAAAATCTAATACAAAGCCACTAGCATTTGTCATCGGGATCAATAGGATCCCATAGGGAGGGAAAAATACAACGAAGATCAACCAAAAAATTAATCATTCAAAATAAGCAAGGGTTGGAGAAAGTGAAATTATATCTAAAAAAATTGATACTCTTCCAAAAATGGGAAAACTTATGGCCTATGTGGGATCAAATTTAGAAATTGTGTGAAGAAATTTGGTGTAGATGGTGAACGTCTTATTGCTGAGGGTTTTTTTCCAAAACAATGCAAATCATAGCTCTAACAAAAGGGAGAAATTTTAGAAGGGAGTCCCTAGCTCGCAGATGGAATGGGCTTTTACATAAAGGATTAGAGTCAAATTTTGATCCCCTTACTTCTATAAGAATGCGTTTAAAATGTCAATATGGATTAGATTGTATAATCTATTAAAATAATACTATAATGTCTTGATTTTAGTAGACATTACAATTTTTCCTCTATAAATGACATGCGCTGATGTTTGAATGACAAATAATTTTGATCTTTGTGAGCACATAAGTGTTGAGAAAACTTAACAAAATTGTGAAACATCTATTCAGTTAAATTTTTTTCTTCAATGAACTTAACATAAATTTATGTTCATCTCTTACAATAGTGTACATATTTTTCTTCCATCATATATAGAATTTTGAATTTGATTACTTAACCCTATAACTCCCATGGATCACCTACAATCCAACATGCCCTCTCCCATTATAACTTCTTCATGTTGTGTTTTGGCTTAAATCATTATTCTTTGAAGTACTTATTTCATCTTCACATTCTTATGTTCCTCCACCATTATTTGCTAGTTCCTTTCCAATGGTGGTCCTTCCTTTTCCTCTTGAATCATTATTTTTTCCTTTTGGATAATTTTCTTTTCCTTTGAAAATTTGATATGCCCCTTTTACCATATTGTTTTTTAACATAGTCATTCCATCTTGAATATTAAATATTAACCCATTTACATACCAAGAGACTTTTTTCCTTTTTTGTCCTCAACATGAAAAGCCCAAATAATTAATTCATTAAATTCCTCTATATAGTCTTGGATAGGTTTTGCATCTTTCTAAATAAATTTATTTTACAATATCTTGGTAGAAATTTGTCCTTCATCTTTGCAACCATTTGATCCCAAGTCCTTTTTTTCTCTTTTCCTCTTCTTTGTCCATCTAATTGCTCATGATCCCACAATAAGGATGATGCAATTTTAATTTTGTTGCAAAAAATACTCTCTTTGAGCCTTCATTAGATTCATAATCAACATATTTCTCCATCTCAAATATCCAATCTATAAGTTCTTCTTGTTTGAAATTACCATTGTAGCAAGAAGGATCAAATATTGGTTTATTATTAATTTTTTACATTGCTCTAAAAAATGCTCCCTCTAGCTCATCCATTGCTTCTTCAATCTTTAATTCATGTTATTTTGGGTCATTTTCATCTTCAATGATATCCTCTAAGTATACTTCTCCCATTTGTGCTACCTCCATAACATCTAATCTTGATGTTTTCTCTTTCATATCTCTGCAATTTCATCCAATGCCATCTCTAATAGCAATTTGTGTAGAAAAGATTTGGGGTTTTTATTAAACAACCAAACCTAGTAGCTTCAAATAATTTGCAAATTCAACTCAAACCCATAAATACAATTTACAAACCCAATTGCCAATTCATAAATTCAAAACATTATTCAAATTTTAAAAATAACACAACATAAACAAGAACTTGTTTTATTATTGGCTTTATCTATACACAAGAAAAAAAATAGTTTGATTTCAATTAAAATAAATATTTCCTCCTTTGTTCTTCATTGGAAAATTGTTGCACTTAACATCAATATTCACTTATTTATTTATATATTTTCTTTTTTATTTATCTTCTTACATGTTATTTGCCCTCTATTTTCTCTTTTCTTTTCTTTAAACTTCTAATTCCATATTTTGTTGCATAACTTTTATTATATTCTTCTTTCTTTTTTCACTATGCATTCTCTCCATTCACCAATTATTTCTTCTTCTTTTTTCTTTTACAACTCCCAAATGTTGCACCCCTTTACATTTTTCTATTTGTCTTTTAAATATGCTCATTTTATCTATTATGTTCTCCCAAAATGAAGCACCTCATCTTCCATTTCACTTTTTTATGATTTATTTTAAATTTCTTGCCAATTTCTTTCTTCCAGTTGCACCTTTACTCACATGTAAATATTAAGATAAAATGTCTTTTAATAAAAATTCCCTTCATACTTCATTTACCACACTTGCTCCATAACTCTTTCTCTTTTATTTAATATTTTCTTATTTGTCTTTCTTTCATTATTTTGAAATTCAATAGACCAATAGTATCTCATTATTGCCGAAGGGAAACAATATCAATTTGACAACTACAAACTAAATACATGGTCTTCCATATTCCACAAAGAGGTTTTATGATATCAAATATATTTATAAATACTTTCAAGGAATCTTTCAATAAATTAACGTGTTTCCTTTATAAATTTCTCATTGAGTCATTGACATGAGATAATGTTTGAATGGAAAATCATTTTGATCTTGAGGAGCACATAAAGAAATGACAAGTCACCTAATAACTTCTTGAGGCTGAAAATCACCAAGAAATGATAAAGATCAAAAGCACAACTAACAAAAATAAAACTAAAAAGAATGCACAAAATCAAATTTTGAGAAAACTTTACAAAATTACAAAACATTTATTTTTGTGTATGCAAGATTCTTGTGAACCAAGTACTCTTGCATCAAGCTTCCTCAAGAAGTGGAACATAGAGCACTTCAAAAACAACTTTGAGGAAAATAATAATCTAGAATAAAATTTGGAGAACCTAAGGAAGTGATATAATTTATAGGCTAAGAAAACTATAAAAAAGAGAAGGAAATAATAGGTTAATATGCGAAGATTTGGCCAACGAAGAGATATATTGGAGATAAAAGTGAGAGCACAAGGATGGTGACTAAAATACTAATTTCTTCCATAACTCAACAAAATATTGAAGCTATCAATAATATAATTATCAAAATAAACTTAAATTTAGTGGATCCCTTAATTGAGAACAAGAAGATAAATGAGAAAGCAATCTACTTTAAAAGACTCCTCAAAAACCTAGAAGGATTAGATTTGATTAAAAAGTAGGAACATATTACCAAATAGGTAAATGAGGACGCAAATAATTTTCTAATGTGTCTCTTCACAAAGGAAGAGATAAAACTTGTTGCTACATAATTGTATCCAAATGATGCTCTTGGTCTAGATGGCTTCCATCCCAACCATTTTAGAAATGCTAGAACATTGTTGGAAAAGAGACCTAGTTAGTTTTGGAACAATACTAATAATCAAACCACCCAAATTAAGGCATTAGGGGATAAATGGGTTTGGAACACATATGCAAAGAATTATTTGAAATGGATCATGAAACTTTAAAATAAATATATGGACTCTTCATACACTTCTATAATTTCGATAGTCTCTAATCCTTCTAAAGGTTTGAGCATCTGAAACTTCCTCTTGTCTTTTAAACACTTCATTATGAATCACTTCACTTGAGAAATTAGAAATGATATAATTATATTTTTTTGGGAAGACTCATAGAATGACTGCTTTTTGATATAAGAAATTAGAATTTTGGTGTCACTAAACCTTGCCTTATAATTATCTAAGATAAAATGGTGGTAGACTATGCAACCCCAATGAGTAGACATGGGATATAAGAGTTTCATTAGTAAATAATTGAAGGAATGAAACTATTAGAGGACCAAGTTTTAGTGTTGCAGAAAACCTTGACTAAAAGGAAAATTTATCTCATAAAACTTGAGTATTTTGCATATTATAGTTAAATTTTTCATATGTATATATCCTTACAAAAGAAAATCTTAGAAATTGATAAGATTTATAAACTTGGTTTTGGTAGAGCTTCAAGGTGTGCATTGTGTATGCAAAGTGACGAATCGGTATATCAGCTATTGTTTATGTGTAATTTCTCACAAAATGCTAGCAATGGTTATGTGCTAGACTCAGATCAATTGGTTAGTTCCTTACTAAATAATATACTCAATCTCATTCAATCATGAACCATTTTGAAGTAGTCTATTTTTTCAAGTATATGGGCCATAAGTCCATGGATAATGATATGGAAAATTTGGAAAGAAAGAAACCAAAGAATATTCTAAGAAATAAAAGTGACCAAGGAATCTTTTTTTTAATAAATTTGACATAGAAATGGTCGACATGGTTAACAATAGGACAATGACCCAATCAAAAAAAGGGAGAACATTCACCTACTGGGAGCAATGATATTGTTAGGAACTAGCATAGGCTCAAGGTCTCCCTATTAATGAGGATGAAATAATTAATTCTATAAATATCAAAGTGGGATTATAATTGAGTGTCCCCCACTCAAATAGCTATTCAAAGTAGATCTTTGACAAAGCCTCTTGAAAAGGAAACCTTGGAATGTTAGAAGTAGGGTGTATAAGAAGAGATGAGAGATACTATTAGAGAAACTTCAAAGAAACTCAAAGATCAGATAAATAATGAAGATAAAGCTCAAGCCTTCATCCTAGGCTTGTAATTATGCATTCTACATGACAACACCAAAGTTGAAATGAAGAAAAATTCCATGGTGATAGTCAATACAATCAAATAGAGAAAATATGTAAACTAGAAAATCAACAACATTCTTCAAAATGCATGACCCCTCTTAGTGAATTACAATGTCAAACACATATATACAAGGAGATAGATGAAGAGGTTAGTATCCTAGAAAATTTTATAATAAAAATGAATGAAGAATGTATTATTATTACCATGACCAATACATGTCCAAATCTTAAGAATGAAATTAATAGCTCATTGAGACATTTGAAAGCCAATGCCTAAGACAAAATCGTTGATTGATAAAAAATTGAAAGACACTAATTACTAGAAGTGTCACATAGATTTTGAAGGTGACATTTTAACATTCCATAAAATGAAGAGATTGAATCTTGTGTCAAATCAAGGAAAATCAATAAGTCTAGATTATGAGTAAATTGATAGTACAAAATAGATTATTAACATCGAGATTTTTTATTGAGCACACAAACCCTTAGTTATCTCAAGTAGTTCTATGGAGATGTCTATAAGTTTAATTTGTAATGAAGGCCAGATGACCATCTTGGGAAAAATAATTGAGAAGAGGTTGAAAAGGGTTTTTAAAACAAGTAGTGGGTTGCTTTTGTATGCAATTCAATGAATTTTAGGTGAAGAATTTATGGTCTTCAATCATTGCTACTGAGTTAATATTGGTATCTCCTCAATGTTCATTGTTGCTCTAGTAGACCTCAGAGAGGCAAAAGAGATTATCAAGAAGATGACATGGTCTTTGATAAAGAGGCAATTTTTAGGAGGATTAGACAATGTAATTTTGGTCACAATTTATGATTTTAGAATGCTACCACTAAACGTGACTTTATTGGTGAATAATGTTTTGGTGAGTGGAAAACAAAGGTCATTCATCATTATTAGACTTCTAAAGAACAAGCCTTGCAATTGGGAGAAAGCATTTTAGAGCTCAGACTTTCTTAAATAGACAATGGGGTTGGTTGTCATAGAAAGCATTGCATGAATCAACACTCTCATTTCGAACAACTTTGACAACAAGATGAAAATATAATATATTACAATTTATTTAAAAAAAAAAAATTATTATCTGCACTGTAAATGCTACCTAAATTCGTAAAAATAAAATAGAAATTTGTGTTTGTTTTCCTCTAAATAAACCTTTTGAAACTGTAAATACCTAATATAAAGAAACTGTATAATTTTAGTTAATGTAAAGAGTCCAATCCACCTTTAACCATATTCTTAGTTCTAACTCCCATGAAGAGGGAGTCACTTGACCATAAAAAAATAAAGGGGTGTCTAAAAGTTATATTGTTGGGTCAAACGCACCTCATGTGAGATGCAGTCGACCGCTTGTCTTGTGTCAAAAGACAGTTTGTCTTTGTTAAAACAATAATTCTACAGAGACATATAGGAAGGATTTTAGATGTGTTTATAACTGAGAAGAGGTTGAAAAGGGATTTTAAAACAAGTAGTTTGTTTCTTTTACTTGCAGCTCAATGGTTTTCAATTGAAGAATTCATGGTCTTCAAGTATTGCGGCTGAGTTAAAATCTATGTCTCCTCAACGTTTATTGTTTCTCTAATAGACCTTGGAGAAGCAAAATAGATGTCAAGAAGACAGCAGCTTCTGATAAAGAGTTAGTTTCTAGAAGGACTGGATGATGCAATTCTAATTGTAGCTTATGATTCTAGAATGCCACCACTTAATGTGATTTTATTGATAAATAATAGTGTGGTGTCTGGACAATGGAGGATGTTCATCATTAATAGACTGCCACAAAATAAGGCTTGTAATTGGTAGAAAGTATCTCGAGGCTCAAACTTCCTTAAATAGACAATGAGATTGATTGTCACATAATTCATTTCATGACATTACATGGCTTAGCACTCTCATTTCTGAAACTGTAAATAACTAAGATAGAAAAACTGTATAAATTCAATTAATATAAAGACTGTGATTGCATAATCGTCATTTACCTATGAAAATGAAAGGGGGGTGTTTAAAGTTGTAGTTTGGGGTCAAACGCAGCACATGTGAGATGCAGTCGACCGCTTGTCTTCCGTCCAAAGACAGCTTGTCGTTGTTAAAACAATAATTCTACGGAGACATGCATGTATATAGAAAAGAGTGTGTACACGCAACGACATAAGCGTTCAATTATTGTCCGAAAATTGAAGAATATAGAAAAACGTTTTAGAGGTGAATGTGAACACTATTTCATTGGCTTGTGTCGACCTTTTACTAAAATATCCTTCCCCCGACTGTGGTAATTGGACGACTGTTCTGCGGTCCAGATTTTAAGCAATAAAATCTTTCGAGATAAAAAAATAAAATCTTTTGATATAAGAAATAAAATATTTTGATTGATAAATCCATATCCTTTAGTATATTATTTGTGTTCTCTTATTCTCGGCACACCACTTGCCTTTGGTTCACAATATATGAATTGACCAACACTATTAATATATAAATTTTGTAACTGTATCTTCAGAGTAGTCAAACAAATCAATGTCTATTATGTTATGATATTTTCTTGTCATTTAGGTTTTTTTATTTTTTTGATATTTTAGGGTGTCCTCTCGATCTAGTCCAGCGGCCCAGCGGCCTTTACCTTGGGTACCTGAGGCGAGTTATGGCGAGACTAGTCCCCTGCGGGTGAGATCCCCCGCCCTCAAGAAGTCCCACCTCTTAAACCTGGGAGCGGAGTCGAACCCGAGACCATTGTCATTTAGATATTACTCAATAGGTAGTCTTAGGTAAATTGGAGTTTCCAAGTTCATCTTTTTCTTTAAAGCTCTATGATTGTGGGTGGCTTTCTCACTGATCTTATTTTCAAGATGATAAATATTTAGTTCGGATTTAAATTTTTAACTTTTAGCTTTATTTCAATAAAGTTGTTTGAGTTATATTAGTGTTAAATATTAATTAGTAATTGGATTTATAGATTTATTTGGTATGTTGGTAATTCTTTATTACAATAAGATTTTGTTTGATAGATTTTTTATAATTAAATATTTAGTTCTATGAAAAATAATATAAATTGTCTATGATTTATTAATTATATTGTTTTTAAGATATGAATTCTTGAATTAAATATAATTATAAAGTTGTAGATAAATAATTAGAATTAAAAATTATGTGTTATAGTTAAAATTATGTCATCTAAAATTTATTAGCACTAACTTATATCAAATTTAAAATTTTGAATTTGGTATCATAGTTGATCTCAACATGAATGTACTTTAGAGGATGTGTTGGAATTGAAATACACTTCTTGATATAATATAAGAGTTTCCATCGTAAAAGAGCAAATGATCCAATGGTGAAAATTTTCACTAACTACAAATAGGTTCTAAGTTTGAGTGTAGAGAGATGAAACCTCTTGTGCACAAAACCTCTCTACATAGTCTACTAGGTTTGTTTCATGATTGAAATATAACATAGAATGACAAAATAAAATAAATATCCTAAAAATATTATTTTAATTGTGAGTTCATAAATTAACAATAATAAAAATTAAAATAATCTCATTTAATATTAAATCTGAGAATAAAATCACTACATCATCAAATAATATTAATGTTGATAATTAAATTAATATATCATCAATCAAATTATTCACAAATATTTCCACACCGAGCAATTATTAGCCAAGGCATAAATACAAAAAAAAAAAAAAAAGTGTCTCACTCTTTTGGTGTTGGTCAATAGAGGAGAGTGGTGTGGTTAGATCTCATCATTTTTATTATCCTCACACAAAGAAGGTCAATGTCACTATGCATATTTGTTTGAGCATGATAATAAAATCCATCATTAAAACTTAATTAAATTCGGGTTCAATATATAGATTGAAAACATCTCTATCAAGTGTTGTTTGTATACCATTGGACTTGTAGTTCACCAACACAAAATACTTTTTCCATAGTAAAAAAAGAAAGAAAGAAACCAGATATGTACTCTTTCGTTGGTAAAATTAAATACTTCATCATATTGAAGAGGGTTTTTCGATGATCCAACTTATTTGCAAGAGATTCTTCCCATATATGGTATAGATTGAGAAACTATTATAATTGAAGGACAAACTATCTTATTGGTGAATAAGTTGGATGCATGAAATTTTAATTTCTCATGATCTCACAATACAAATGCACAAAATTTTAATTGTGTACAAAAAAATCACTCTCTTTGAGTCTTCACTAGATTCATAATCAAAATATTTCTCCATTGTAGCAAGAAGGATCAAATATTGGTATATTTTTAATTTTTTACATTGATCTAAAAAAATGTTCCCTCTAGCTCATCCATTACTTCTTCAATCTTTAATTCATATTATTTTGGGTCATTTTCATCTTCAATGGAATCCTCTAAATGTACTTCTCTCATTTATGCTAGCTCCATCACATCCAATCTTGATGTTTTCTCTCTTACCATCTCTACAAATTAACCAACTTGAGGTGCTCTGGATCTTTGTCGGTGTGTCATGCCTTCAGAAACCCTCTACAGTTGCATGTCTTTCCTCTATTTACTTACAACAAAATATTTTAGGATTTATCCTTAATACTATCCACATTTATCTCTCGTATCAATTGGTGTAGGAAATATTTGGGGTTTTTTAATCAAACAACCAAACCTAACAGCTTCCAAAAAAATATCAATTCAACTCAGACTCATAAATACAATTTATAAAGCCAATTACCAATTCACAAATTCAAAAAAAATCAAATTAAAAAATAACACAACAAACAAGAACTTGTTTTATTATTGACATCATATATACACAAGAAAAAAACATATTTGGATTTCAATTAAATCAAATATTCCCTCCTTTGTTCTCCATTGGATTTTTTTTTACTTTACTTCAATATTCACTTATTTATTTTTATATTTCCTTTTTTTATTTCCCTCTATTTTCTCTTCTCTTTTTTTCTTTAAACTTCTAATTCCATTTTTTTCATACCTTTTATTATATTCTTCCTTCTTTTTGCACTTTACATACCCTGCATTCACCAATTATTTGTTCTTCTTTTGTGTTTCTTTTACCATTCCCAAATGTTGCACCCCTTTGCATTCTCATATTTGTCTTTTAAATATGCTCCTTTTATTTGTTGCATTCCTTTTCTAATTTTTCTTTTTCTTTTTCTTCTTTTTCAACTTCTCAAAATGAAGCACCTCATCTCCCATTTTACATTGTTATGATATTTTTAAATTGTTCGCAAATTTCTTCCTCCCAGTTGCACTTTTTTTTGAGTAAATTTTAATATGAAATATATTTTAATAAAAATTTCCTTCATGCTTCATTCTCCACACTTTCTCCTTACCTCTTTCTCTTTTATTTCATATTTTTTTTGTTCTTCTTTCTTTATTTATGTTGACTTTGAATAGGCCAATAGTATCTCATTATTGTCAAAGGAAAAAATATCAATTTCACAACTACAAACTAAATATGGCATTCCATATGCCACATAGAGGTTTCAGTGATAACTTTAAGGAACCGCCCTCAAAAAAAGATATAAAATCTTGGCGAATCTTTCATTTTTTTAGGAAAAAATATTAATTTTATTAGCAAATATTTCCTTTTCTCAAAAAAATATTAATTTTATTAGCAATTTTTTTACATCACTAAAACTTTGTAGAAAATTTTGGCGAATCTTGAAAAATAATGGGGAAATGCATTCATTATGGTGGAAAATCCATCCAATCTAAAAATAATTATCATGGAAAAGTATAGGCCTGAGGGTGGAAATCATCAATGGTTTAAGGGGTAGACTATAATATTTACCTACCACCATTATTTTAAAATATAATATAATGGCCCTCATTGTATTCTGCAAAGTAAAATATAACCATGATCTTTAAATCTCATGGGGCTAGAAATTTATTTTAGATCATTGATCTAACAACCCGCATTGTACTCTACAAGGTAAAATGTACCCACAATCTATAATGCTCATGAGACCTAAAATTGTGGGCCCCATGAGCATCACAGATCATGGGTAAATTTTACTCTGTGAAATATAACAAAGGGCATTAGATTATATTATAAATCAATGGGGGAAACTAAAGATTAGAAATATGGTCCTAAAACAACTAATAATTATGATATACTATTAGCGAATTAAAATATATTTCTACTATAATTTATAAAATTTAGGCGAATCTGATCTATTCATGTATCGAATATTGTGGCAAATTTTTTAATTAAATTTTTAATAAAATAAATACTTTGGCGATTTAAATAAGACTATAATAATTTTTTTCTAAAAATGTGGGGATTCAAGTCATGTTATAGCTCGAACTATTAGCCAATTTTGGATTCCAAAATTTCAACCATTAGCCAATTAATGAATATTAGTCACTACAAAAATCACTAGGTTTTATGATATCAAACATATTGATAAATCCTTTTGAGATATTTTTAAAAAAATTACCATGCTTCATCTATACATTTCTCATTGAGTCATAACATGAGATAATGTTTGAATAAAAATTAATATTGATCTCTAGTCCAACATATAAAGCAGTAACAAGTCACCTAGTAACTTCTTGCAGCTACAAATCACCAATAAATGAACAAGACTAAAATCACAACTAACAAAAAATAAAACCATAAAGAATGCACAAAATCGAGTGTTGAGAAAACAAGAATAGTATGATGTTTTATTTTTATTTTTGTGTATACAAGATTGCTTGTAAATTGAGTTCTCTTGCATCAAGCCTCCTTAAAAAGTGGAACAAATAGAACTTCATAAACATATTTGATGAAAATAACAGAATAGAATAAAATTTTGATAACCTAAGGAAGTGATTAGAAAAATTATGGACCAAGATAAGTATAAAAAAGAAAAGGAATTAATAGGTCAATATGTTAAGATTTTTCCAAAGAAGAGATATATTGGAGATAAATGTGACAACACATGGATGGTGACTAAAATACTAATTTCTCCCATAACTCAAAAAAACATTGAAGTTACCATAGTATAATTATCAAAATAAAATCAAATTTAGAGGGGACCTTAGATGAGACCGAGAAGATAAATGAGGAAATAATTTTCTACTTTAAAAGACTCCTTAAAAACCTAGAAGGATTAGATTTGATTAAAAAATAGGAACATATTACCAAATTGGTAAATAAGGACCAAAATGATTTTCTAGTACATGTATCTTCATAAAGGAAGAGATAAAACTTGTTGCTACACAACTGTATCTAGATGAATCTTTTGGTACATAGATGGCTTCCATCCAAAAAATTTAGAAATGCTAGAACATTGCTGGAAAAGACATCTAGTTAGTTGTGAAAGAATCAAGGAAAAGGGGATTCTAGTGAAAGATTTAAATAACACATGTATAGATCATATTCCAAAGAAGGAGGTGGTCACTAGTTTTGATGAATGTTAGCCTATATCTCTTTACAACATAGTGGTCAATTGATTGAAATTCATCATGCCAAAAATTATTGTAGAAAAAACAAAAAAATCTTTTTTTCTATATGGATACATCTTAAACAAAGGGATAATAGACTTGGAATAAATTTATTAAATTAGTAGCACAAAAAGGAGTAACATGTTAGTCAAACTTGATATAAAGAAAGCATATGATCTAGGGTGGACTAGAGGTTTTTGATTAATGTAATGGAAAAATTTTGACTTTTACAAACATTTTTTGGACCAAACTTTTAGTTACATAGCCAACTTGAAATACTTTATTTTAGTGAATGGGAGTCCTCAAGGTTTTTTTGGCGCTTTTAGATGATTATGTAAGGGAGGCTCAATCTCTCTCATTTCTTATAAATCATAATAGTCATAGATGCACTAGGGAGATCAATTCAAGTAGTTCCTAGCAATGGAGATTGGGGAGGTGTTACAATGGCCATGGGCACTAATCCCCTCTTCTATTATCAATTTTTAGATGCTATACTATTATGTGGAGTTTTAAAAAAAAAAAATTAAAGAGAATAATAACTAGCACTTGTACCTAAAGGAGGTTCAAGTATTACACCAACAAAAAATTATATGTATGCTAATATGTTAGAGAGTATGTGTGTGTTCATGGTTGTGTATGAATGCAATATGTTGCAAGTTGCATGTGGTTGGATTAAATAATTAACAATAAGTACTAAATAATGGAATGAAATAAACTTAGACAATCCTAGATTTTTTCCTTAAAGAAATTAGGTATTATCTGATTTTGAAATATTTGCATGTAAATTTAAAATATAAAACAATGCAAATTTAAAAGGAAAGTTGTCATTTAATTGGAAAAAAGTACTTAATTTAAAATATAATGTTCTCATCCAATTAAAAAATTAATATTTATTTGTCTTTTACATGATACGTTAGATTTTGGAGGTTTTCACTTGATATTTTGGAAGTGTTTAACATTAAACGGTAGTTGATTTACTATATAATGGCAGCTAAAATTGTTTTCTGATGACTCAACAGTTGTTTGTAGGCATAATATTTATTTAGCCTCAAGTCTCACAATATATATAGTCTATTGACTAATAAAAATTGTGAATCATTATTAGAAATTTCTATTTTTTTTTCACTAAATAATATAGATATTTGAAACCTTTTGAAATTGTAAATACCTAATATAAAGAAACTATATAATTTTAATAATTTAAAGAGTCTAATCCCATAATCATAATTTAACCATAAAAAAATAATTGGATGTTTGAAAGTTATATTTTTGGGTCAAACGCATCAGCCGACCGCTTGTCTTTATTAAAAGAAAATAATTCTATGGAGACATATAGAAAGGGTTTTAGAGGTGTGTGTATGTATGCAATCACACAAGTGTTCGATTATTGTCCCAAAATTTAAGACCTACACTATTCCATTGGTTTTTGTCGACCTCTTACTAAACAAAATATCCTTCCCCTGACTATGGTTATTGGACGACTCTTTTGCAGTCCAAATTTTGAACAATAAAATATTTTGAGAAATATTTTATTGTTCAAAATTAAAATTGAATAGAAAATTAAATGTAAGGTCAAGTTCATTCTCATATATCATAAATATGAGTTTATTACAAAATGAAAGATCTTTCACATCAAAATCATGTATTTATTAGAAATTATGTGTTCAAATTTTGTTTTATGTTATTCCTTTTGGTATCTAGCATTGATGTATATATTTCATCTAGTTCTCCATGCTAAAAGAACACTTCTCAATGTGAATATGTAGAACAAAATATCGAAATCATGTTGTATATAAACTTCAATGCAATGTGAATAGCTTTTCCTAGGCATCCATGATGTTACATCTTATTTTAAATAATTAAATTATGTTATATTTCAATTACTTATTTTTCAGATATTAGATGACCCATTTAAATATATGAATTTTAATTTGATATGTTGGAATAGTTATGGTTTCTATAAAATGATTATTTTTAAATATGTATCTAGGTGAATGAAGAATAATGCTATCAAAATTAGTGTAATTTTATCATGTCATTAATTCTTATGAATGGATTATCAATTTGAATTATATGTTTATTTAAATATTTATTTGATTATAAAGTTGATGGAATAACTACCTTGTTGATGAATGAGGTCGATGCAAGATAGTTTAATTACCCCTCCCAAATGAGGAGGGAGGAAATCATGAGGAGAATATACTAGATCAAGTTAGACTGACAAAACATGCCATACATCTAAGAAAGGTTACACATACACACACACACACCACTAGGTTTTCCCTTGTTTTTAGTGATGTCATTTATGTCTATGAGAGTGAATAACCCAAGAAAAATAAACTGCAAAAAACCTTCATGAAAAAGAGAGAGGAGCACTATGCTACTTCACCAGAGAAGATGCAAAAATATGAGATGATAAAATACATAATGTTACAGGCTTTTAAAGCCTTGAAAAAGGTGTCAAGTGGAAAAACTACCCACATGGGAAAAACTAATGCATAATTAATCTAAATGCAAGCCTAAGTAAACCTAAGCATAAATATAATTTACTCTAACAATGTCAAAAACCTTTTCTTGTCATTTCATGTTTAGACATTCAATACTGGTTATTTTCTCATCAGTGTAGATTAAAGTGTAAAAGTTGACTTTATTGAGTGTTGTGATCATCTTGTATTTGTGTGTACTATCCTAATCTTCCACTTGACATCAAGGATGCCAGTTATTCCATCATTATCTTATGTTAGGAGTTTTATTTCCCATCTCTCTTTGAGATTACAAAAAAGGTGAGAGCTTAAATTAAAAAGAAAAATAAATAATTTTTTGAATTTTTTTGTTTTTCTTAAAATTTAAATTATTCATCTTTTAAGTTCCACATGAGTGGAAGAGTGGGAATTTAATGTGAATTTAATGCAGACTTGATGAACACATTTAGATCTTTCCATAATTGCACTCCTTATGGGATATTGGAAAATTTTGCAACAAGATGTGTAATGAGGTTTCAAGGGAGGGGGGCAAGTGTTGTCCCTCATGCAGTGAGGAAATGATTTTTTTCATCCAATTTTATGGGGGAATGAAAGAGAAGTTTGAATAAAAGAAAGGAGCGAGAGAGAGAGGGGGGAGGACATGGAGAGAAAAAGAAAAAGGATATTTTAAAGAAAATTTCTTAAGGAATTTCAAGGAGAAATAGTGTGAGTAATAATATAATTGGGTATGGTTTTTAGCTAATATCTTCTCTACAAATTTTGTAATTTCATAAATTTCATATTCAAACATTTTATTGACAATAATAATTTGATACTATAACTTAATGTATCTATAGCTAGTTGTCTTGTTTTTAATGTATTGTATTAGTTGTTCTCTAGTTTTCGTTTGATAAAATATTAGAATAAATTGGAGTTTCTTTAAGTGAAATGTTTAAGGTATATTCTTAGAATGTTTTTATTAATACAGTTGGATATTGCACATCAAATTATTTTAATGCCACAAAATAATGTGATTCATGTATACATTTAGTTTAATACAATTTCAATGGTAAACCAACCGAACCACTATTTTTCTACAGACCTTATTATTTATCTATACTCTATTTTAATACAAATTCAACCTTGTTTTACATAAATCATAGTCACCATTATGAATACAATTTTATATTTTATTTATTCAACATATACATGATTTCATAAAGTCTTTATGTACAATGATACTTTGTATTTTATTAGACCATGTGTATGTTAGCAAATAATACTTATGTAATTCATGACTATATATAGTCATTTGACCATAAATAGGTTAGTGAATAAATCTTATGAAATTTATGGTTGTATATATTCACTTGACCATATACAAGTCAATGAATATTTCTTTTTGTAAAGATGACTATGTATAAACCTTTTTAACCATACATTGGTCAATGAATACATTTCATAGGTAAATATGCTTGTGAATAATCCCATGACCACTTTTAGGTTTGTATTGAGATTTCATAGTAAATATGGTTGTGTATTTCTCAATAACTCTTGTTAGGCCTATAAAGAGTTTTCATTGTAAATATGGTTGTGAGTTTATAAGTGACCATTGTTGGGTCTATATAGGACTTCCAATATTGTAAATGTAATTACGAAATGTTTTGTCTATTAACAAGAGAATGAGTGATTTCACATCTACATGAGATTGAATATTTTATTGGACCTTTATAAGGTCTATGAATATATTTCAATTATGAATGAGATTGTATGATTTTGATTGACCCTAATAAGGTATGTGTAAACTCTCCTATAAAAATGCCACTGCATATATATAGTATCAATCTTAGAAGGTCTACGACTAGTCTAGATGTTTATGGACTTTGTTTGGAGAATATGATGGTATCAAATGAAAGGACTATAGATAGTAGGTCTTTATTTACCAATGTATGGTCACTGACTATAGCATAATTAAAAAGTTTCAATATATTAGGAAGTTGTTTTCTTTTCTTTTTTTGGAAAAATTAATCAAGCTTATTATGATAATAATTGCACACAAATATACATATATATACCAATACACACACACATGGAGATATTTATATATATGCATTTATGTATCTATGCATGTCAATTTTAGTTGTGAGTTCTATATAGAACACTGCTACAATATTAGTTTATGGTATATGTAATTTTATATGTAAATATTGCATGATATTTTTTGTATCTATATGGAAAATGTAGAGAATTGTTGCAACATTCTTTGTGATATTTCTATATATGGGGAAATTCAATATTCACTAATTTTGTTTTACATATTTACCTGAGGATAGTTTCAAGCATTATTGAGATATTATTGAAAAGCTTGTAGAAACTATTTTTAAATGTCTTGAACATTATTATTCATCTTTGGAGTATTATGTGAATAAATTGTCTTCTATTGCAAGATAGAGATTGGGGTGTGTAAACAATGGTGCACATTTCCATCTTGGTATATGATATTGTAATGTTATTTTGCATTGTCGGTTCACAGTTTTTGATAGGCTACATGTCAATGAAAATTGCCATACTTAGATAGGGGGTATTTTAGGGTTGTATGGAAGATTTTATGTAATAGAGTTAGTATACTACAGTATTTTTTGGATGGCATGGTATGTTTCTAGATCTCTTTAACTACTACATTCGTGAAGGGTAGGGCCACTTCTAGTTAGAAGATGTAGATATTGAAGGTTGCAATTTAACATTCCATAAAATGAAGAGATTGAGTCATGTGCCAAGTCAAAGAAAATAAATAGGTTTGGCTTACGACTAAATCAATAGGACATAAGAAATTATTACTGTGTGGTGAATTTTTATTTAAATTGAGAGGTTCTTTTACTGAAGCATGCAAAACCTCAGTTATTTGAAGTAGTCTTTTGGCACACTTGTAAGTTTAATTTGCAATTGGTGATAGATGACCTTCATGGACAAAATAATTGAGAAGAGGTTGAAAATGGCTTTTAAAACAAGTAGTTAGTTGCTTTTGTATGCAACTCAATGGTTTTCAATTGAAGAATTCATGGTCTTCAATTATTGCTACCAAATTAAAATTGATGTCTCCTCAACCTTTGTTGTTTCTCTAATAGACTTTGGAGAGGCAAAAGAGATGTCAAGAAGATGGCAACTTCTGATAAAGAGTTAGTTTCTAGAAGGATTAGATGATGCTCATTCTAATTGTAGTTTATGATTCTAGAATGCCACCATTTAATGTGATTTTATTGATAAATAATGATGTGGTGTTTGGACAATAGAAAACACGTTCATCAGTATTAGACTTCCACAAAACAAGACTTGCAATTAATGAACTCAAACTTTCTTAAATAGACAATAGGATTGATTGTCACATAAATCATTTCATGACTTAGCAGTCTCATCTCTGAAACTGTAAATAACTAATATAGAAAAACTGTATAATTTCAATTATTAGGTAAAAAGAGTGATCCCATAATTACATTTACCCATAAAAAAATAACGGGGGTGTTTAAAAGTTGTAGTTTTGGCTCAAACGCAGCACGTGAGATGCAGTCGACCGCTTGTGTTCCGTCCAAAGACAGCTTGTCGTTGTTAAAACAATAATTCTACGGAGACATGCATGTATTTAGAAAAAGGTTTAGAGGTGAGTGTGTACGCGTAACGACATAAGCGTTCAATTATTGTCCGAAAATTAAAGAATATAGAAAAAGGTTTTAGAGGTGAATGTGAACATTATTTCATTGGCCTCTGTCGACCTCTTAGTAAAATATCCTTCCCTCGACTGTGGTAATCGGAGGATTGTTCTGCAGTCCAAATTTTAAGCAATAAAATCTTTCGAGGTAAAAAATAAAATATTTTTATCTAAAAATAAAATCTTTCGAGATAAAAATAAAATCTTTTGATTGATAAATCCATATCCTTTAGTGGATATTATTTGTGTTCTCTTATTCTCGGCACACCACTTGCATTTGGTTCACATTATATGAATTGACCAACACTATTAATATCTAAATTTTGTAACTGCATCTTCAAAGTAGTTAGACAAATCAATGTCTATTGTGTTATAACATTTTCTTGTTATTTAGATATTACTCAATAGGAAGTCTTAGGTATATTGGAGTTTTCAAGTTAATCTTTTTCTTTAAAGTTCTATGGTTATTGTGGGTGGCTCTTCTCATTGATCTTATTTTCAAAATGATAAGTACACGAAAAAAATAATGTATTTAGTTCGGTTTAAATTTTTATTTTTTTTAAATTCATTTTAATAAAAGTGTTTTGAGTTTTATTACTATTAAATATTAATTAGTAATTGGATCTATGGGTTTATGTTTATAAATTTTTATTACAATAAAATTTTGTTGAAATTTTTTTCTATAATTAAATATTTAATTGAATGAAAAATAATATAAATTATGCAACTTATTAAATGTACTATTTTTAAGATACAAATTATTCAATTAAATATTATTATAAAGTTGTAGATAAAAAATTAGAATTGAAAATTGTGTCATAGTTAAAATTATATCTCATTTAAAATTTATTAGCATTAAACTATATCAAATCTAAGATTTTGAATTTGGTATTATTGTTGATTTTGAATATTGTGTGGTTCTATCACACAATGTTTTAAAGATACTAATTTGGTAGGTTTTGAAAATTGTGCTATTGGTTAGAAGGTGTTGAGATATCAAGAGTGGGTCCCTATCTTTTAAGTTACCTAACTGAAAGTTTGAATAAAGTAATATTATTGATAATTATTTCATAAATAAATGATGTACTACCATATAAATTTTGTTGACAACCTTATATCACTCTATGTAATTGAAGGTAGAATTTAACTCATATTTTCAAATAGATCCATCGTGGAAATAAATGATCATGCTTCCTAATTTTACATGGTGACACCATGATCTCTAAGAAAAGTGACATATTTGATACTCCCTTCGATTGTTTTATTGGCCATTATTTGATACTCCCTTCGATTGTTTTATTGGCCATTATTATTTTAAGGTACAAAATACTTGGACTTCTTTGGAACCATTATATTTTTGAAGCTTTCAACCATCCAATATTTTGATTTTCAATTTAAAATTATATCTCTAGGAAGATGAATATTTCAATGATCCTTTAACACTGTCTAGAATTATCTCTATGATTTTGGAGTCACTAGAGCAATATTATGACATAAAACTCTAAGTTAAAGTTGTGTAATGATTTTTTTGACTTTTTGTTATGTATAAATAGGAGTAATGCTTTGGTTGGAAAGGAGATGGAAAAATGTTTTTTTTTTTAATAGATATAATATTGTAGAATTCAACCTTTAAGGAAATTTTTGAACATATGAAGGCATGAATCATTTTATATGATTGTACAGATAAATTTTTATGTAATTTTTTTCATTGTCATATGTGAAATAAAATAATTGTCTTCTTAATATAATTATGTATATAGTATGTATGTATGTATGTATGTATGTATGTATGTATGTATGTATGTATAAAAACACACACACACACATATGCATACATACATGTGTGTGTGTGTGTGGCTTTACATGAAATGTAGACTTTTGAGATTATTTTCATTTGCATAATTTAGAATCTAAAAGTTATTTTCTTTATTTTTTTCTCACACTTTCTTCTTTATGGTTAAAAGAAAACCCTAATTAACTTAAATCTATCATAAGAGGGAATTGTAACTCTAAAATTTAGATGAGGGTTGTTATTACAAAATAACTTCTCCAATTGTTGGTTTATTTACCATCACAACTTGAGCATCACCTAGCATTTTTAATATTCAATTAATGGTGAAAAAAAAAATTAACAAACACTAGCGAACAAATATTATCATCAATCGTCAAGATTTAGTATGACAATTTTGAAAGAAAATGACACTTTTTTTTTAATAAATTTTGAAATGAAAATCAGATCTAAATGAAGTTGAAACACACCCTAATGTAATTTATGATGCAATATGGATGAAATGCTTTTGGATTTTTATAAAAAAATTATGATGCAAATATGAAACCCTAAATGAGAAATGCAAGACAAAATGATGCAACACCTAGATCTAGGGTTTGAAAGACTACAGAATAAAAAATTTATGATGTCAAATGTTGGGTTCACCAAAATGAAACATAGAAAAAGGGGGAGAATTTATGGATGTTGTTCTAAATGCAAAGAACCTAGTATCAATTCCACTTTTCTAAGGGTGTTTCATTAGGATGCAAATCCACAAGGTATAACAATTGACTTTCAACCTTGAAGGTGAGCCAACCAGACCTAGATCTGATCCTTTTAAGTCTTATAAATGAATTAAAAAAGACTTGGAATGATTGATCTATTGGACTATATGACCTAATATATAAAATGCATTAATATGGAAACACACATACTAAAACTGTAAATTGTGGGTGGATCTAGGAAATGTCAAATGATATATACCTATCACCAAAAGCAAGACCTCACATGTGTAAGGGGACTAAGTTGCCCTTGGGTGAATGGGTCTTTGATTAGTATTCTTGAAACTACTTTTACAATCCTCTAATGTTGGATCTAAGCTTATGATTCCTAGTTGTAGAGTTGTCAAAATATCGTACCAATAAATTATGTAATTGAGTTTTTGTGGCTTGACAACTTTGATGACAATAAATGCAATAATGGAAATTTTTCCTTCAATCTTTCCTCAATCCTCCTCAAAACTATAACTTGCACATTCAAAGAGAGAAAAATATTGGGCCATTTAGGGGCTTGCCTTAGTCAAACCCTGAGTAAGTGTTTCCACTTTCCACAATGGATAATATTAATGGATAAATGATAATAGAAAGGAAGGAATGAAGAATGAACAAATGCTACAACTCACCACCCTCCAATGGCTTCCTTGAAGAACAAAATTCTTACACATCACCTCAAGGATTTGGATCTTGCTTTGCTTGAGTTCTTGAATTCTTTGGAGACCTAAAACAAGGGTTGGCCTTCACAAAAAAATGAATATGAACACACATAAACTCATGTTGCGTGGAATTTGACATGATGTTAGGATCTTTGATTGCTACAATAAAGCTCTAAAAATTGTTGCTCTTGACTTTCTCTTGATAATAGTATTTTCTTATGAATGCTTGTTCTAGTTGTTATTGTCATTAGATTTCAAATGATAAAATAACTAGGTATTTATATGTAATTGATATAGGAGCATCTAGTGGTGTAAGGGAAATCTTGCATCACCTAAAATTATTGTATTTCCATTTTTTTGTAGTTTCTTTAGTTGTCTTAGGGCCCATGGTGACTCATGCAGTCTTTGGGATAGTTAGAGGTTTCAAATAGCCAAAAATGGTCACCTAGTATTTTTAGTAATTCAACCTATTTAGGTTGTATGGACATGAAAAAATTGACCCCAAGGAGTGAAATTGGAAAATAAGATTTTTTGTGAAAGAATCATCTGAAAATCCTATACCGTTTAGAAGATATTAAATTTTCATCTTGGGAAATTTCTCCAATGAAGTTTAAAATTGAAAATTGAGGCCCTTCAGAGCCCTGAAATAGGGTACAAAATTAATAGACTCAAAGATGAGTCAAACCATTATAAATCTCTACTACATAGATATAATATAGACTCACTAGTAAAAATATTATCATCTATATCCATGTAACTAACAAGAAATATTGATTTCACATGTAAGGATGCATCACTACACCCATCATAATTATCATGTTAAATTTCCTCACTACTTGTCTCATGATGTTATTGTGAAATATAGGAGAAAGTGATGATGTATTAATACAATCGACATGAAAAACATAAATATCATCAAGGAATAATCTATCATTATGTGAAGAAAGGTGATGTGAATGAAAAGTATCCTTAAACTTAAAATGTATCATATATTTTGCATAAAGTAAAATAATACATGTAAATACATGCATTTATGGAACTATCATTACATGTAAGAAATGTATTGTAACTAGTTACACTATTTTAATGGGAAAAATAATATAATGATTATGGCACATGATTGAGTTACACTGATTTGGGATTTTGATGTGTTGATGATAGTGATTTAATTGATTAATAATTAATTTAATTTGATAAAGCAAATATGTACCTAGGTTAACTATGAAAATGCAACAATTTTAGATAAAAGAGGTTTATAATAAGGTAAATGGAGCACTTGGGTGGGACAGTACGCGGAGGAGGCACTTCAAATTCTGCGCAGGTGGGAGATGAAGATTCGGATGAAGAAGATGATGGCAGCAGGTGGACTCATGGTTTTGGGGTCTGCCCTGTTTGTGGTGGACTGATATCAGGGTTTGCTAGTGTTTGGCGGGAGGATTTGGCTATCTGCAGATGCCCTACTTTCTTCCTGGGGCTGGTTGTGCGTCCTTGGGGGGTTTGGCCTTTGGCTGAGGCCAGATTTGTGCCTAGCAACAGTATTCTTGTGGTGGGTCGTGTTCCTTCTTCCGAGGGGTGGCCTCTTTCTCCCCTTTGGTGGGTGGACCTTCCTCCTTTGTTGGTGAAGGCAGTTTCAGGATGGGTCAGCTTCTTCTCTTACCTTGGGCCCTTGCCTTCTTTTGTTTTTCTTTTTTTGCCTGGGTGTTTGGAGGCTTCCTATTTTTCTGTGGGACTGTGTGGCAAATGGCATTGCCCTGATAGGATGAGCTTCATAACTATGTATTTTAGGGCTTCTGTTGCCTTTGCTTGTTCTTAGTTTGTTTCACAGATTTTTGGTAGTTTCTCTGCTCCCTCTTGGCCCCTGTTCTCATCTGGTTTCCTTTTACTGATTGGGGGTTTCGTTGCTAGTGTTTTTTCTGTTGGGATATCTAGTGGCTATTTCAACCCTGACTGGGAGAGCTCTTTGGTTTTTTTTTTTGAGGGTTGCTTTGTTTGCTTCAGCTTCAGCTCTGTCCCTTTGGCAGGAAAATGCTAGTTTCGTTGTTTCTTTTCTCTCCTTGTTCCTTGATGCGTTGTTTGTTTTATTGGGAGAGGTGCTTCTGCCATGGAGTCCTTTGGGCCCTCTTTGGGGTGCTTTCCTTTATAGGATGGGGTATGTGTGTCTTTGTTTATTTCTTCTGACCCCTGGTTTTTGTTGCAGTGGGGGTTTATCTGTCCCTCACCTTCTTGGTTCCATGGCTTTGCTTTTCAAGCCACTTTCGGAGTATCCTTGGGTTATTCTGGTCTTTCCTATGGAGGTGGTCCTATCTTCTATTAAGGGGGAGATGGATGTGGCTGGAAGTGACTATTTTCCTATAGAGGTGGAGTGGGATGCGGCTTTTTGTGCTTGGAAAAGTTGTTTGGGGGCTATTGAAGCCATGTTTTATGGTGGTTTGGGTTTTGATGGGAACCTTCTTGCTGAGATGTTTTCTTTATCTTCTATGGAGATGGAGATATTGATTTGGAAGCAAATCTTTGAGACTTTCAACCCCACAATCATTGACAGTTGCAGCTACAAGAAGCTGGGTTTTCTTTTCTATAGAGGTGGAAAGAACAAACGTCTTTTGAAGGATACTGTTGGAGCTTTATGCTTTTGTGTTTACCTTTCCTATATTTTGGGAAGGGGTGCTTTGCTGGACTCTGCTACTTCTGCTGGTGGAGCTCTAATCATGATTTGTACTGTGAAAATTTGTATTGGGTTTAAGGTCCTTGTTAAAACCTTGTGTTATGGGCTAATGGTCTTGTCTATAACAATGGAGTGTAGTGGTTTGTTGGGCCCGTTTAAACCAATGAAGTCAAGATTCAAGTGATTTCTTAATGGTCTTGGCAACCTGCTGGCTTGTGGCTGGTTGTTGTCTTGTTGTGTCCCTAGTTTGCTGTTGGTTGTATTTTAGTCTATCCTTTGTGCAGCTTGTTCATCTTGGTGTGGGTCTGGGACCCCTGTAAGTCCTGATGGTTTTGGGTCCATTCAAAACCTCTTGTACATGGTTTTGGGTCCATTCAAAACCCTTTTTCCCCATCTATCAAAAACTATGAAAATGCAACAAACTAAGATGATTTCTAGAAAGTACGGAACTAAAAACTAGAAGCAAAGCTCAAAAGAGTAGATTGTAGACACAAATGAACTTGATATATAAATCTGAGCTTGAAATGACTAGACATGGGTGTTAGGTTCCCTAGACCTAGAAGTGCAAATACTCATAATCAAAATTTAGATCTCAATTGGTCTCTTTCTATAGGTTCTTCTCCTCTGGCCTCAATATTGAAACTATGGCTATCGCTGATAAAATCCACTTTACTTAATTTTTTGATTTGTAAGACTTGAATGCTTGAATTAACAATTAGATCTTCAATCCTCTCCAAATTCTCTTCAAATCTATAACCTACACACAAGAAAGAAGGGAAAGGGTATGTTGTATAGGGGTTTTCCTAACTCAAACCTTGCTTTGGTATTTCTATCTCCACAATGTCTATGATAATGTAAAAGAGAGTTTACCCTTGGTTGAACAAAGGTTAAGTGATAAACAAGTGACAAATTGGTAATTTATGCAACTTACCACTAATATTTGCATTTCTTAATGGACTAGATTCATTGTACTCATCACCTTCAAGGAGAATTTTGATGCTTGATTTGAAGTCTTGTAAGTATTAGTACTCACAAAAGAAATGGACATGAAACATAAATTAAATCACATGAAAACATGATGCTTGATTGAAATAATACTACAATATTTTTTCTCTTGACTACTCTTAGGATGATAAATTATCACTTGAAAATTGCTAGCTCTTGTTAGGTGTGTTCTTAGGATTTCACGTGGTGAAAAATACTTGTATTTATATATAATTCTTTAATTTCCTACAAATTAATTTCCAATAGCCAATAACTGACTTTGGATTTCTAAATGTTAAAATGACGACAACAACATATTTGAATTGGGGCCAAAATAGGTTGGGAATGGGAGATAGGTGCCCTAGTCTAGACCTATTTTGGGGCCTTAAGCATTGGTAATGCGCATTAACTCCCCAATCCCAATTCAATTTCCAATTTTTTAAAATAGTATTATGAAATGGGAAAATTTAAATGCACAATTAGGTCCAGACACATGAGGGGGAGCTAAACCTAGTGTGGAATTGCTAAGGGTTACAATTTATGATGCTACACCTCTATATAAGGCACACATATATCACATTGTAAGAGTCAATAAGTGTAAAAAGGATAGATGTATCAGATATGAAAGATAGAAGCATATAACAATTTAAACATAATGAATGTAAATTAGTCATGGAATAAAACTTAATAAGAGTCATAATGATAATAAATTATATATGGTGGGAGGATTCAATAAAATACAACTCACTACACATACCCAAACCTTAATCAAAATATATAAGTAATATAATTTGACCAAAAAACCTAGGTAAAACCTTAAAATATATGAAATATTAGATCAAAAAAATTGAATTAGAAATGTCAAGGAAAGATAATATTGCATAGGATTAATTGCATTCATCAAAATGTTAAAAAAAAAAAATCGTTAGGCTTAGTCTAGGATAATCTAGTAAAATGTATACAAGTCTTAAGAAAAACTACCCAATATTAATCAATTAAGAGTTAAGATTTGGATATTGTAAGGACTTTGAATGACTAATTGTGAAAAACGTAAATAAAATTAGCTCAATAATTGATTACTATGTAAGAATATAGTATGGGTTTGAAATAATAACTAATAGGTTAATAATGAACTCATAATTATAAAAATACTTTGTAAAATTATGTAGGGACAAGCCCAATGATTAAGGATAAAGCTAGGTCCATGATCTTGTCTTGTACTTATAATCTTGTCATGTGTGGTTTGTTGATTTGGATACTAGTGGTATTTATGAATAGATTTGTGAGGTTGTTGGTATGTCACAATGGAACATGTTCTCCTACATCAGCCCTTGAAAATGTTTATGAATAACTTAAAAAACAATCTTTAATCATGCAAATGCTTCAATAATGTTTGTGCAAAGCTAAATTCCTTTTAGTGGACCAATTGAACTTTGTAAATGCTAACGATAATTGAATAGCACTCAAAATCATGGATATCTTGATTGTTGCACAATGTATGCACTAAATTCTTTTAAATGTATGAACATAACAACATATAACATAAATTTGTGTATAGTCACCCTCGCACAAGAAGGATAAAGGTGAGAAGTTGGTCAAAATTAAATTTAATATTTTTAGATTAGAGCAAGATGAGTTCATGACTATAAAAGTAACTTGACAAATATAAACTAGTCTTAGGACATAAAACAAGCTAAATCTTAGTCGATTATGTGTGCATGGATGTAAATGTGAGCATAGATGTGATAAACAAATGGTAAGACAAATATATATATAAATGAGTGTGAATATATGAATGAAGATGAGTGTAGATGCACCGTGTGTAATGAGATAAGATAAGTAAATAGCATGGGACAAAAGGTCTAACTTTACACAAATCATGCTTAATTGTCAATATCTATATATCAAAGCACTCCCCTAAAAATACATACAAAAATAATACTTTTAAAATTGCTTGTGCCTTTATTTTGTTCGACAGATCAATGCCATTACATTGAAATAGAGATTCGGCTGTCAACAGCGTTACAGTAGTAACAGGAAACAATCCATGAACGTGTACCACGGATCCGTCATTGTGGAAGACTTCTCCAACTCTGTGCCACAATTTCTAACACTCGCCCTCCTTTCTTCAGGGGTGGTTGCCTTGGGGCACAAGTAGAAGTTACGGCAAGCTAGGTCCTCCATTTTATCGTTGGAGTTTAAACCTGCCTTTAAAATTCAATTGTTAAGAGTCTGGTATCTTCTGTAAAAGAAAACCAATAAGCACAGGGATCATATGCCAAAAAGGAGCTTACACTCAATGGTAAATTGGGAATAATGCAAGCGGAAAGAGAGCGGATCACTGCCCAGAGATGGCCTTCGGCCTTCCTTGGCATACTCAGCCAGCGTTGCTTTAATCACATCCGCCACCGTCGCGTCGTTGGAAACGAACACGCGCAGATGCCCGATGCTCTGCGCAATGCTCACGTTAACCACAAACTTAGTGCGGCCCTTGTTATTACCGGACTCCCATTGAGTTGCTATTTTGTTCAAATGTAGAGGCGCCTCCAAATTCAGCCAGGGAGCCCACTCGAAAGCAGGTTTATCCCCCATGAGAAGCTTGGGGCGTGTCTTGGATTTGGGGTCTTCCCCTCTAGGAAAGCCTCGATGGGCATAACAGTGCTTGTGCTGCCTCTCTCGTCCTTTTTCCTTACCCATCGACTTGCCTTTCTTCTCCATCTGCTTAAGGAAAGAAAGACTCTCACGTATCTAAAATATTGAAGCTTGGGACATGAAGGGGGCAGAAGAGAGAGAGGACCATTGATCATTAACTCTACACAGTGCGAAAGCTTGTGAAGTCATCCGTGCCTGTCTGAGGACAAATTTAAAAGCAGAGAGAACAAGAAAGTTCAAGGAAGGAAAATTTGTCGAAATTAAGCATTACCGGTCGCCATCAAAACCCACTGCCCAGTGCCCATAGCTCTCGCTTGTTGGTTTGTTTGTGTTAAACCATCCACTTCCAAGTAACACGGTGAAGCAGAGTGGGTCCGGCCATCTGTAGAAGTAGATATGATATTGGAGAGCTATAGGCCACTTCACACCTACTGTTTTTCATAATTGGATGAATAATTGACATAAACAGGCATTTTCTGGTAAAGACTTGGCCGCTTCACACCTACTCTTTTTCATAATTGGATGAATAATTGACATACACAGGTAATTTCTGGTAAAGACTTGGCGTGTTCGGCATTTCTTATTGAGAAGCATATAGGCATTTACTGGTAAAGACTTTTCTGTGTTTGTGCATGTGCCTTTAGGGATACAACTATTCAATTGTTTGGCTTGCGACGAAGATTCCTTCCGCAAAATTAATGAACGATACAGATTTATAAAACTATTTAAACTCACGGGTAGAGCAACACCATAAGGAAATTGGCGAGGGAGGCATGTGGTCAATAAAGCTGCATTTAAGTTGCCCTCAACGTTGTGGACCCTTTTTCAGATGCCCTGTAAAACAAATATGGGAGCAAAAACAAGTTGCATAAGAGCATGGCTGCCAAGGCTTAGATTTGAAGGTTTTATAGCCTTGGGCATTTTTGTCATTGAATATGATTAAAATTTTATGATTAAAATTTTAACTAGACAAGAAATAACAGATTTTGGATAAAGTATATATAAAATTAAAAAAAATGGTCAAACAATAATTTGTTTCACAAGTAGAAAGTAGAGTCGACCATCAAATTTAAGACATCATAGCCTCTAATCTCCTAGGGTACCAAAGTTACATAAATAGGGTAAAAATTTGAAAATTAAAAACAAAGAAAATTTGGGAAAAAAATTGGATGTTTTGAATTATGATATTTTATTTTAATAAATGTTTTTAATAGTCTTATTAATTTTGTTTCTAGTAACAGATTTGTTGTACAAAGAACATCTAAATTTTCTTTCCTATTGAATTTTGGTATTATAATTTATTTTTTAAATCTAAATTTACTTAAAATTGAATGATATCATATGGATAAAAAATCTTAAATTAATGGGAAAAAAATTCAGCCAATCTTATAAACAAAATTTGAAAATTAAAATATGAAGACTTCTAATTTTTTTATTGATTTGGAATAAAAAATAGATGTTTTGAATTATGATGTTTTATTTTAATAAATGTTTTTAATAGTCTTATTAATTTAGTTTCTAGTAACAGATTTGTTGTACAAAGAACATCTAAATCTTCTTTCCTATTGAATTTTGGTATTATAATTTTTTTTTTAAATCTAAATTTATTTAAAATTGAATGATATCATATGGATAAAAAATCTTAAATTAATGGGAAAAAAATTCAGCCAATCTTATAAACAAAATTTGAAAATTAAAATATGAAGGCTTCTAATTTTTTTATTGATTTGGAATAAAAAATAGATGTTTTGAATTATGATGTTTTATTTTAATAAATGTTTTTAATAGTCTTATTAATTTAGTTTCTAGTAACAGATTTGTTGTACAAAGAACATCTAAATCTTCTTTCCTATTGAATTTTGGTATTATAATTTTTTTTTTAAATCTAAATTTATTTAAAATTGAATGATATCATATAGATAAAAAATCTTAAATTAATGGGAAAAAAATTCAGCCAATCTTATAAACAAAATTTGAAAATTAAAATATGAAGACTTCTATTTCCTTATATTATGATATCGAATCCTATATAATTAAGCATCTTGGAGCTTTCTCCATGGGACCACTTTCCTATAGAGATACTTATGCTAAGCAATATACTAATAATAATTATTTAATTTGACATGTACATACAAAATCAATTTCTAATATTTTAAATAAAATTAGAATTACACTTAAAGAATCTTTGTGCACATTATCTAAATCAAATTATGATGCAGGAGCATCGCGCTTTATCCCCTTTGTCCAGTGTTGCTCTTTCATCGGTGGGACCTTATGATTTCAGTGGGAGACACTAACACATCCCTTCAATGGACCAATGGTGTTGGCAGCGATAGCAAATGGAGTTCATCAGAGTGAGACCTGGATTTCAGCAAGACCATGTTCTATGTCCCATTGATGGCCCAATGGCAGAAGCAGCAATGTGATAGGTTGCATTGGAGATTCGTCGGCGAGAGTGTTTAACATCGGCTAGACAACATTTGTTCTCTTTGATAGCCTGACAAGTCATACAGTACATCGATGAATGACATTGGGGAGACTTATGGATATTGGTAGGATGGGGAAGCAAGTCCCTTCGATAAAGCGATAAGACATGTATCGAGGTGACTTTGTGCTTTCGATGGGAAACATTTGGAAGTCCCTGCGATGGGGCGATATTAGTGTGAGGTTATCACATTGATGGGATGACAATCTTTGTCCCTCCAATGGGGTGATATCGGCGTGACTTGGGTGTTTCAGGGAGAGATGTTCTGAGGTACCCTCAATAAGGCGATGGACGGGAATGAATACAACAATGAAGATGACCATGGTGGAACTGATAAGGAAGTGACAGAGATGGAATTCAAATTTGACATGTATGGACAGTTGGCAAATGGTGATAAGATGATTGGTAATTCACATCCTTGTTGCAAGTTACGAATAGTGACTAGGATGGCGATCAATGGGAAAGATTAATATTAGGGAGTTAGGAAACTTCACAACCCCGCGACTTGGTTACAAAACTCTTGGAACCCACAACATAGCGATGAAGGACAAGTGATAATGCAGTGAATGATCAATGATGAAGAAGTGGCAATTGACGAATGAATGTAGTGGAGGCACTTGGTGAGAGGTTACTCATTGTTTTCGCATCATTTTTGTGGAACAACGTGATTGGTCAAATGGTTTCCTACATGAGTCGTTGGATGGAGATGATTACCTGGCACAGACGGATAAGAATTGACAATATAGATAACCATGCAACTATCTAGAAAATCGGAGTGATCATTGGACAATATGGTGGTACTACGACAATAGGATAGAAGAACAACAAGGCCGACATGGAGGAGGAATACAATATATAGGGATAGCAAGAGTAGTGTAGTGGGGAAAGGTACAAAGTGCGGTGTAATGTAAAATAGAATATTGCTCTATAATTGAGGACCTCTGTATGTATTCAGAATATGTTCCAAATAAATGAAAAGGGAGTTGTTTTTGTCAATCTGTGTTGTGGCATAGTCTATGTTGGTTGTGCGATTGTGACAACCTATTATGACCCTTCGGTCTTGACTACGTCAAATTATAGAGCCATAGTTAGTTGTTGCATGCATCTTCTATCTTTCTCTTGATCTCCAAGTGTAATAAAAACATGCATGTCAAGTAATCCTTTAAAAAACAATCCTTTGCCAAAGTTTTTGTGAGAATATTTATAAGTTTCTCATGACATCTACAAATTTTAGATCAACTTGTCTATTTGCTACAAGCTCTTTGATATAATGATGTCCGATATTGATATTTTCTTCATTTTACCTAAAAAATATTAGATTCTTTACCATTTCAATTGGGTAAGTTTTAATCTTTGACAAATGATTCAAATTTTTTGTTTATAAAAATTTAACGATGGTTTATAAACAAGAATTGTAATCATTTTAATTTAAACTTATATAAAAAACAATATTTTTTTAAATGGTGAATTTTAAGTGAGTTGAATAGTTACATATCCAAGAGATGCTTCATAAATTATAGTGTAATATAGTGGAAAAGTGGGCATGCACCCTCTTCTTATAGTTTTGTTAAATATTTTTTTAAAATACTTTAGTTCTAAGCTAGATAAGATCACATTATTTTTCATCTATATTTTTATCAATTTTAATTTATATTTTCTAGTGATAATCAAAGTGGATCGAGCTTGAAAAAATGATCAGTAAGTGTGTCTCTTAACTTCCACACAAAAAAAAAAATGTTATTTTTTGCTAATTGCCAATATTAGGTGTGTTATTCATCTTGTAAATCTTAGGTCTTGTAAATTATATTTATAACTTATGTAGAGGATAAATAATGTACTATCTTTGAAAATTATTAATTAGTGAATAAAATGAGATTCCCATGTGAGGGTGAGGACATCGTTTATTCTCCAAAATATTTAGGATATTATGTAAGAAGGAACTAGATATGGTGGTTACATTGAAAATGTCAAAATGTGGAATTATAAAGCATCTTCCAAATTTGGTTGAAATGGCATATGTATTGAATACTCTCATGGAGCACCTAGATTTGGGAAACTAGCCAATTTAACCATTATGCTATAATATAGTCAATGTTAGAGGGATCAACTAAGGATTATCTAACAATAAAACTAATAGAACTATTAAACATGAAAACTAATTAAAAAATTAAAAAAATAGAAAAAATAGTATACAAGGAACGCCTTAATATCAATAATTTGATTCTCCTAAAAATTGAGTTAACATTTCCAAGCATCATCCTTTAGTTACAAGCTAGAATTTGTGATCTCATTTAATGTATTGCTTCCTTGTTCACTTTCTCTGTTAGCTTGTCTAAGTTGTGAAAATATTGCATCCTTTAATATTCTTAGAACCTTTCTTATTTTTTATGTCTTTCTATTTGTCTTCTCTCCTATTTTTATTCTTCCTCAAATAATATCAAACTTCTTTATATACACATGTTGTAGAATAAAGTGTAGTGGTTGGTAACACATAACACACCATAGATTAATGTGATAAGGATCGGTGAACCCCATTTCATGTTTTTCCCATCATCCAACCTTGGAAGTGATTGCATAATCTAGGTATAGTGTGTAGATTCACTAGCAACATGCAACATTATCATTTCCAATATCAAACTAGGAGTCTCTAAATTTAATATAATTACATAGATGAACCTTCTTATGACTTATAATATTTAAAAAAATTGCAAAAATAATATATATTTCCACATAAACCTCATGAGAGAAAAATATGCAAAAAAAGTATCTAGAATCTACAATATAAAAGAATAAAAAATATACCACAAGATGACATCATCTGTATCTTGGGAAAACCCTCTAAAGGAATAAAAAATATCCTCCAAAATCACCCACACAACTCAATATATTATCTTATGAAAAATATTACAATATGCTTATGGAGTCCCCTTCAACGTCTCCTAAAGTATCAAGCATTCTATTTGTATTCCTCCATGTGAACAAGAAAATGAGAACCATATAGCCACACATCCCAGTCCATGCTTCCACATATGAAACATCCAATATATTTTCAATCCAACCTTAGCCAACAAGCCAAAGGTTATACAAGATAACATCAACAACTAATTATGTACCATGCTTGATTTTATAGAAAAATGCTTACACAAAACTACTAAGTGGTATTACATAAATAATGTGCCTCAAAACCATGACCCTAAATTAAATATTTGGTACTATGTTTTCCAAAAAAAAATCCAAATGTGAAAATCACATTAAATATCTAAATTCCAATGTCACATACCACATGCAAGTGGCACCAATACTTTATAGCTTATGTGGTATTCAAATTTATAAGATGCATCATAATTAAATATTTATTTTTATATTATTAGCATTATGCAAAGTGTACAAAAAGTATTTCCCCAACATTCTTCCACCTTTTGCACACACTACATAAGGGGAAAGTAGTAAAATTAATCATGAAGAAAAAATCCTTATAACCAACATGTACCATCAAAAAATTCAAGTGCTTCATGTTCTCTATCAAGATATCTACAACAATAACCAAGGTGACCATCATATAAAATATGAACATTCTCATCCTCCATTTTCTAATGCATAAAAGATAAGATCCTATCCAAAATAGATGTCACACTAACTATCATAGACAAGAGTGATTCCTGCTTCAACTTGATATCCAAACATAAACACTAAATCTAACGCTAACAAATAGGCCTGGGTAGCTACCAATAACTCATTAGCATAGCTTTAATAGCAACCTTAACTAGTTTCTAACACTTGAAACTAACCATACCTCAAAACCAATGTACTTTTCATAATAGGTATATCTTATGTCATCAACAAATCCAAATAAATCCACAATCACAAGTCCATATATTATACAATATCATGTACAAATAATTTTGAATACCCTCATCACCATAATGTAATTAGAACCTCCAATAAAGGGCATAGATATAGCTTAGAAGTCCCACATCATTGAGAAGTCAAATATGAAATCAATCAAGGCATCCAAAATTCCATCAATAGTACTCACATAGAAGGGTGTGGAAAATGTCATCAATATCATCTAGTACCAAGGGGCATTCATAATGATATACAAATCAAAAAACTAAACTATTCTAGCACAACTTCCTCACCACTACTGTACTAGTTCTCACAAGTTATCCACATTATAGAAAATAAAAAATTAAAGATAATTGGTGACATTAACCAAAAACAAATAATAAACTAAAATAATAAAAAATAACCACAAACATAGTGCCCATAATAGCTCCATACAAACCTCAACTCTAATTTCATGTGATCGTTCAAACCTTTGAGAAGAAATAATATAATAGAAAGAGAGAACACATGTGAGTCAAATTCATGTAGCACTTCTATACTAGAAATTATGAATTTAAGTAAGATATCCTTCACAAAACCCTAAATAGAAGATACTTTAACATATATCCTTTCAATTTAAGGTAAAAGATATCATTTTTTGATAAACTAAATATCATGTAAACCTATAAAACTTAAGTAATATCAAACCAAATATCTATTCACAAAATCCAAGAACAAGCCCAAAACCATTCTCAACACTCCTTATAATTATCTTCATAATAAAATTATATGTATATATAAGGAAACCATGCAAAATTAAACCATCATAATTGATACTCAAAAAAGTTCTTAAGAACTAACAACCATATCTAAAGACTCATTCCCATGAGAATACAAAGAATACAATTTTGATTGATTATATTCTATGTTAAACCTCCATTAGGCCACCCTATTAGGTTGTCAACCTAACAGTAATAGATAATTTTATCCTTATAAGAGTTCCCACCATTAGACACATGTTATAAAAAGCTTTATCTTTCAAGTAAGGTTAATCCTTTTTTCTCCCACTAAAGTATTTCCATTGTGGTGGATAAATTATATATACTATATGACAAAGGAAAATAGATTTGTCTAATCTTGTAAGTTTTAAAATTTGAATCAACAATTTATAAATGAGGATTATTTTTCATCCACTCTTAAATTAATTCATGTTTTTTTATATTAAACAAAGAACCAATCAATTGAATAATGATTGATTATAAAAGTAATAAAAAATAGCATCCCCTCCTCTGCCCTAGGGAAATAGAATTGGTCCTCTTACCTTTTTCATAGCATGATGTTGATCATGGATCAAGAAAAGGATTCCCAAAATTCCAAGATAAAGGTACTAGGAACTTAGAAACACACATTATAATATTTACTATAAGTTACAACATTAGTTGGGTTTCTCATCAAGATGTGACTATTTTACTTTTTTAAGGGAAGTGTGTAAAAATATGGGGCACCAAAAAGTGTCCATAACCACTTTTTGGTTCATCTAAGAAATAATTTGAATGTGTTATAGGACAAGCACATTACAACAAAATCACATTTTTTGACATAAAATCATAATCCCAAAGAGATCAAGTTCATTTGAACTTGACCTTTTACCTCTATAACAACAAACTATGAGTGAGAAAGAGTGCACATACATTCTAAAGTCAATCAAGCTACTATCAAAAAATTTCCACTACATTCATGAGGTCAAGGAGGTGCAATTTTTTAGTTTTTAAGTGTAAAAATTGAATCAAATTAAATAGAAATTTAGCAATTGTTTTGATTCATTATTTTTTTAATTTGTAGGAATTGAAAATTCTTCACTAGTTCATGAAAACACCAATGAAGAAAATAAAAAACAAACCCTCAATAAAATCCTCCATAAATTCCTCGACATCCTCCTAAGATGTAAGAAAACCTAATAATTCAAATTAAAAAATAAAAGAAAACTCCAAACATTGATCAATAGGTTGAAAGATCCAAGCAAACTAGTTCTCATCAATTAAACCTCACCATTCTGTTTGAATATATCATCTCTCATGTAGATTATGTGACTAGAATTTAACTAACATGTAGTTGAATAAGAGGGGAGAAGCATGAAAATTATATGCCTTCAAATTATCCTAGCAACAAGTAAAAGAAAATAAAACATTAAAATATATTTTTTGTCTATTGTTCATTGATTCATAAACTTTTGCACCCCTAGACGATAATTGTAATAGGCCCCCTACCCATTGGTTCCAACAACAAGTAATAAGGGAAAAAATTTGGTAGAAGTGGCAGATTTTTTTTTACCATCCTTTTTGTATACAAAAATGTAGTCTCACAATATTTTGAAGGAAAATATATTACGATTTTTTTTCTCAATGGGATTCCAAACTACTTTGACATGTGTGAGTTCTAAGATAGAGGTACATAAGACAAAAAGGGGTCACATCATTCCCAAGACTAGGAACGAAGACCCCTTGCTTGTCCAACATTGAGCATGTTGTGATTACTTCCATTTTGAAGGAAAGTATTGAGGTGGGGACTTTAAGATTCCATCAACTCCCTCATAAATAACTTGTTATAGCACACCACAACTTTAGCATAGGGATACAAGAGCAAGGCTTCTAGGTCTTGATGATCACCTCACTTTTACCAAAATTGATAGTTTATTTTTATTACATATGGGTTTGAGGATGCTCGAGATGTACATGACTAGTATTAGGGAACATCTATAGTAGATGATATTATATTCATAGATAAATTCTAGATATGACATTTGGTTTTTATGGATAGTTGATTTTGAATAAGGTTAAATGCACTTTACTATATTTCCTTTTAAAATTCAAGACAAACTATATCATCTATGATAATTTAAACTTAATGTAAATTAATTTTAAGAGAATTTTAGGGTTGGAGTGTGCATCCTCCAACTATCAACTCTTCAGCTCTTAATTATGTGGCCATGTCAAGTCCATAGTATGTAATTAGTAAAGAAATATTAAATAAACTACATACAAATATTTTTGCTTATATGAATGGAAATATTATAATTCACTTCGGATAGTGAAAAAATGGGTGTTGGACATTCAACATTGGGACCTATTGGTGGGAGTGGTCATATAAATTTCATTGTGGTAAGCTTGACTATTTTAAATCATTATGCTTGTAAATAATGTTAGGTATATTTTTGTAAAACAAAATTGTTTTATTTTTAGTTGATGACATTAAAGCTCACACTTCTAATATTCATGGCACAATGGAGATGGGAGTTTCTATGACAGTTTTATCTTCATTTCCTTTGATATAATAAAAATTAGTAAATTTTATTTTACTTCTTTTTAAATAATCACATGTTTATTAGTGAAAATTTGAATTATATTCATATGCATTCTAATTTATTTCTTGATTCTTATCATAGGGGATCACAACTCTAGATCATGTACCTTCCCCTACATAGATGAAGAAAGGAAATGCATGCTTGAGAAATATTATCATATGGTGATAATGTTGCAAGTATGAAGGTGTTGTCATTGGTGTCAACTATGTAGTGGTTGAGAGAGATTGTTGTAGTATTATGTTTTGGTTTTGCTTTGCATTTCTTCTAGATTTAAGATCTACTTGTTTGGTTTAGATATGTTGGTTACAAGTGTTCAAATATGTTATATTCATTTTTTTTTGGAGATGAATCATTGTACAAAAGAAGTTATGTTCACCAGTGTGTGAATTGTGTATTATAGAGGTATCTAGGAAAAATGTCTTCACTCCATGTTTCTCTGCAGTTCTGTTTTAGGACTTGTAGTTATGAGTGAGTGTTGATGGTACTGGCCTCTTTCCTATTTCAAGAGGATTCATTGTTTGGTGTTTCAAAATATGGCCCTTTAAGTTATAGTGTGCAGCAGTGTTGTCAAGATGTACTCAGTTTGTACATTCTTCAAGTGAAATTTGTTGCAAAGGAGTTTGTTAGTTTATAGGATGCTTTTAGATCATGTTTAGGTGAAGTTTGTTATCCAAAAGTTATGGATTGATCAAAGGAAGAGTGTACTTAAAATTTTAATGGTGTTTGCATAGGTAATGACCAACCTAGTGTTTACACTACATGTGAAGCGTCTTTGAATTTTTTGGAACCATGTTGAGGCATGTTAGGATAGATTTAGGTCCTAGATAAGGATATGTGTGGTCTACCTTCATTCCCATACACCACAGGAATGTTTTGGCAATTACCTAATTTGAATTTTCACATTTGAGGTGCATTTTCGACCTTGGAAAGGGTTTCAAGGTTGAGGAAAGTATAAGTATGAGTGAAATTGTTGAAAGAAGTCAAGATAGATGTAATACTGATGTGTTTGAAGTGTATGGTGTGAATGATGCAAAATTGAGTAGAGAATTGTGAACTTTCAAGTGTTGGATTATTAGATGCAATGAGCAGAAGGTGTCTATAATCATTCAAATAGACTATGAAGGTGTTTGAGCTATTGTGGTGGAATCCATGTTGCATTGAGATCATGTTCTTTGTGTAACATTTCTTCTCTATCCTCTTTTCATTCTGATAGTGAGCCTTGGTTGTGAGCCTTTTGGATAGTGTGTCCTATTCTAATAGCAAGACTTTGTACTAGTTTTTCTATTACTTATATTGTGATATAATCCTCACCATGGTTTTTTCTTTCTAGGGTTTTCCACATAATATGGCATTCTCTTGTGCATGGTGTTGGGTTGTTTAAGTTTTTGTTATTTGATTTTCATGCTAATTCATCATAATAAATTAAGGGTGTAATGAATGTTTGTGGATCTAAATGTTAATTATGGTTTTGGTGTTTTGATAAGATACAACTGATTCACCCCCCCTCTCAGTTGTCTTTTTTATTCAATAATTGGTATCAGAGTAAGGTTACTTGGAGAAAAGCTTAACAACTTGAGGTGGATCTAGGATGGAAAACAAGAAGGAGATCCCTATGTTTGATGGCATAGACTATGCATTCTAGAAGGTTAAGATGGAAGGCTATCTAGTTTACCTTGGATATGATGTTTTACAAGAAGTGAAGACTAATTACACTATACCTACAAATGGACCAAGCACAAGTGATGAGATCAAGGCCTACAAAACAAATGGTAAAGCAATATTTATTCTTTTGACTAGTCTTGTAAATTCTAAATTAGTGAAAAGTATGAATTTGAAAACTGCTAAATAAATCTAGGATAAGCTAGAAAGTATTTATGAAGGAGATGATAAGGTTAAACAAGCTAATATGTAGAATATAAATACACGATTTGAGAATTTGTGAATATCTAAAGATGAAACATTTACAAGTTACATGCAGAGGGTTGATGAACTTGTCAATGCAATTAGAGGTCTTGGTGCAAAATTCAAAGAACCTAAAGTGGTAAAGAAAATTTTGAGAAATATTCCTCATTCATATGGTCAAAAAGTTTCTTCTATTGAGGAAGTTGAAAATTTTAATTCTTACACTAGAGATCAGTTGTTTGGCACACTAACTTTATTTGAAATCAGAAAAATTAGTTTGAACAATGGTGCAAAATTGCAGACTGCTTTCAAGGCTAGAAAATTAGAAAAGATTGAAGATTCATATTGAGATGATCTTGATGATGTGGAAGCTAGCTTTGTAAGAAGGATGAAAAAGGGCACAGATAAGTACAAAGGTAAATTACCTTTCAAATGTTTCAGTTGTGGACAAATAGGTCACTATGCTTCAAGATGTTCAAACAGAAGTGTGAACAATAAGAATAAGAAAAAAAAAAGGTATGATGATCAAGAAAATCTATTATGTTAGAGAAGATGCTAGTATTTTCGATGATGAATTTGGCTATGGAAACTTTATTGATAATGAATGCTTGTTCTTAGATTTGAAATATGAATCTGTTTCAGCTAATTTTGAAAGATGTGTGAAGGAAAGTGCTTTGGATCTACAAAGGAGACAAAGGTTGGATAGGATAAGAACCATTGGATCATTGATAGTGGCTGCTCAAATCATATGACCAGAGATAAGAGTAAGTTTGTTAAACTTGAAAAATATGATGGGGGACTTGTTAAAATTGGAGATGATTCAGGTGCTAAGATTTGTGGAATAGGTTCAATTAGTTTTCATGGAAAGCATAATACTAATGATTTTTACTATGTCAAGGGTTTGAGGCATACTATTTTGATCATTGGATAAATGTGTAGCAAAGGATATAATCTTATATTTCAGGATGATGGATGCGGGGTCAGAAAAGGGTCTAGAACTATGATTGCTACTAGAAAGAGGATAGATGGAAATTTTTATCTACTCAAGGGTGATGATGGTCATTTTTTTATGACTCGGATTAATGAAAGCTAGTTATGGCATAAGAGGATGTGTCAAATCAATTTTGATAACTTGGTTAGAATCAGTTTAGTTTAAGTAGTGAAATATTTTCCAAGGATTAAAAATCCTATCAATGTTGTCTACAAGGAGTGTCATATTAGAAAGAAAAAATAAGTTTCAAGGGTAAAGAATAATCTTCTACCAAATTGTTGGAATTGGTGTATATAGACCTTTGTGGTCCTACAAGATTCAGAAGTCTATAAGGTGATAGGTATTTCATTATTCTATTTAATGATTACTCTAGAATAGCACGGGTTACTTTTCTTAGAGAAAAATATGAAGCCCTAGATAGATTCAAAGTATTTATGGTTGAGAATAAAATGAATTTTATCAAATGTTTGAGGTCTGACAGATGTGGAGAATTTATCTCCAATGAATTTAACATGTTTGTGAGAATCATGGCATAAAGAGACATTTTTCTACCCCTAAGACTCGTCAATAAAATGGAGTGGTTGAAAGGAAAAACATGGTTGTTCAAGAAGTTGCAAGGATTATGATAAAAGAAGCTAATCTACCATAAATCTACTAGAGAGAAGCAATTTTTGTTGTTGTTTGCATACTTAATAGAGTTCAAGCAAAAGAAAACAACACAAAGACTCCCTATGAGTTGTGGTGTGGAAGGATCCCTACTCTCGAGTACTTTAGAGTTTTTGGAAGCAAATTCTATATTAGAAGGGATGAAAAAAACTTAAAAAAAGTTTGATGAAAGCATCTTCCTTGGATATTATATTAAAATTAAAACTTATAGATGTTACAATAAAATATTAAGAAAGATTGTTGAGAGTGCAAGTGTCAAAGTGGATGAAGATCTGTAGAATTTAGTGGTGATATATGGATATGAATCCGATGAACCTACCTATAGAGAAGAAGAAGAATAATAATAAGATAAGGAATAGGAAGCACAAGATGAAGAGGAAGAAGCTCTAGAAAAGACCCCTAGAACCCTTAAGTATGTGAAGAGAAATTATTCCAAAGAATAGATCATGGGAGACAAAAGAAAAGGTGTGTTGAAAAATAGGAAAGTTCTTGAAGAAGAGGTAAATTTATGTCTACTTTCTAAAGTTGAACCTAAAACAGTGATTGAAGAATGTAAGGATGAACATTGGATGAAAGATATGGAAGAACTTATGCAAATTGAGAAGAATCGGACTTGGAAACTTGTCCAAAGACTAGCAAAAAAAAACATAATTGGATCTAAGTGGGTATTACAAAATAAACTAATTGAGAATGGAGAAGTGGTAAGAAACAAGGCAAGGCCTACACATGTAAAGGATATGCACAAGTTGAAGGAATAGAATTTGATGAGACATTTGCTTTGGTGGCTAGAATGGAAGCAATTAGGATGTTTTTGGCTTTTGCAGCACTTGAGGATTCAAAGTTTATTAGATAGGTGTGAAGTCTACTTTCTTGAATGGAGAGTTGGAAGAGGAAGTATACATAGAACAACTAAAAGGATTTTAGTTGTTAGATAAACCTAATATGGTTTACAGATTGAAGAAGGAATTGTATGGAATGAAGAAAGCTCCTAGAGCTTGGTATGCAAGGTTGGATAAGTATTTGATACAACAAGGATTCAATAAAGGAACCACAAATAGTAATCTTTACTTTAAGGTTGAGAAAGATCAAATCTTGAATGTAGTATTATACGTTGATGACATATTTTTTGGAGGTAATAAAGCTATGTGTAAGAAGTTTGCAAAATAAATGCATAAAGAGTTTGAGATGTATATGTTTGGGGAGATGAATTTCTTCCTTGGGAAGTAAATCAATCAAATAGATAAAGGCATATTCATTGCACAAGGCATGTGCAAGATCATGGGGGTCCAAAAAGTGGCAATGATAAAAAATAAATAAAAAAAATAAAAAACATTTTTTTACTTCACCAAAATTGTGAAAAAAAATGTTTGACTTTTTGTATGGGTCGGTAAAATTTGAATTTGGTTTGATAATACCAAACCAAAATGGATATCCATTTATAATAGATATATGTTACCCAAAATCATTTTTTATTAATTTATGTATTCAAAATGGATATATGTTTTGAAGAGAAAAATGGATATCCATTTGAAATGGATATTTGTTTTGAAAAGCAAAATGGATATTCATTTTGAAGACCTAAAAACCCTCTTTAGTAAAATAGGCATAACTTTTGTGTTTCTTATCAAAATTTTGAGTTTTTACAGGTGTTGGAAAGGTTATTGAGAACTCTAAACAATGGACTAGATAGTTTTTCTATATTATACACAAAAAATTAATTATAATTATTTCAACTTCATATTTCATTTCTTAAACATCAAATGCTCACTATTCGCATACGAAGTCTCTTTTTCATGAAATTTTTGTAACACTCATCTCAAAATACTTGAAATGTTAGGGTAAAAACACAAAGTTGTGTCACACTGTCAACCAAATAAATAGTTCTGAGCAAAAAAAAATTGCCTAAACAATTTTGATTGAGCTAGTTTCGACTGAAACTACGTGGCCTATACATGGCACATAGGGTTTCAAGCGAAACCCTTTCGCCCGAAATAATAAAATTTGAATTTTTCCCTTTGTCATGTTGAAATGTGGCTTATTTTATGTGTAGATACCAAAACTATCTATGTGGCATCCTAGTTGGTAGCCAACTTAGCTTTTTTTAGAATTTTCTGAAACTTTCAACTTCAACTAATTATTTCTTCAATCAAAATAATTAAGAAAAGAAAAAGAAAAATACCCTTTTATAGAGCTTATAGTGGTAAATCTAAATATGTGATTTTATTTTATATTTTTATGAGTTTTAATATATATATTTTTAAAATAATGCAAGTAGGTTGTTAAAGCTAAAAAAGAGGTTGATTAGAAATTAAAAGAAAAATAGTAAAACATATTAATTTTTTTGACAAATATATGGTGCACTAGTAGAGAAAATGCTCTTCAAAAGGGTGTAATTTTTTTTTTTAATGATTGAAAAAGTAGACAATAGTTGATGTCAAATGAAAACTATCAAATTCTAACTAGTTTGACTTTAAAATGCTATATGAGAAAAATATACATCAAAATTTCAAAAAACCAATCATGCACTAGATATTGAAGTTACCTATTTGGAAAAAAAATTAGAGGAAAATGAATTTTTTTTCTATTTGTTTCTTGATGTCGAGTGAAGGTCACTTTTTCTTGAATTTTTCAGGATTCCAAAATCTACTCTTAAATTGATTTAAAAACTAATAATCAAAACAATTTCCTAGGTGGAATTCAATGATGTT
The DNA here is from genome assembly GCA_007258455.2 of Sequoia sempervirens. Taxonomy (NCBI): domain Eukaryota; kingdom Viridiplantae; phylum Streptophyta; class Pinopsida; order Cupressales; family Cupressaceae; genus Sequoia; species Sequoia sempervirens. The sequence goes on from VDFB02224409.1 coordinate 46,160, forward strand.
GCATCAAGGTGAGGCAGAAGCAGGTGGAACTACAGAGGAAGAAGAAGGCTCTTGAGTGCAAGTAGAATTCCCCCTCCCCTTTTGAGAGGAAGAAGCAACTTGTCGCTACACTACAAGGTAAGTCATTTTCAGCTACACCTTGCCCCTGATTTTATACTTAACATAATTTTGATAAAGTAGGTCTATTCTTGGAGGAAGTAGACTGATCAAGGTGGGCCAAAACTAATCTAGCGAATATCCCCCATGTGATACCAACAGTTGATATCCAATTTCATGCATGGCATGTAGTACACTTTCATGAGAGAATTTCAAACATTTATGAATAACAGAAAAAACTCCATTCACATAAACTACCCATGGGATTCCTAGCTTCACTCTAACAAGTCAAATTTTGAGATGATGTTGAAAAGGGAATTTATAGTTCTAGGCCCAACTAGGACTAAAATGGTGATAGAACTGATGGGAGGGATGAAATCCCGTCATGTGTACATATAGTGCTTTTAGACTTAAAGTACCCATCCTTATGTAAGAATCTTATTAACATAATCTCTCTTGTGATAACATTAACCCAACACGTAGGATCAACAAGAATGCTAGTCATGGTATTCTCACTGATACAAGAAGGAATGTACAAAGGAGAGGGTTCTCTATTAGCATTCATCAAAAAATCCTTTATGGTAAAGGTTATAGCAGGAGACCCACTCACAGGTTGCATGGATGGGATGGGAAGATGCATGAAAGAAGCCATCTTCTACGTACACTAGAAAGGAAATTCTCAAAATCCCCCAAGGGTTTAACAATTAGACAATGGCCTATTCTTGGTTTTGCTTCACAACATTTAGGGACTCTTCTAGTTACGATGCTAGGGGTCATAGGTTGGGTTGCAAGGCTAGGCACCCTGCAATGCATGCACATACAACACACCTAGAACATGAGAGAAGACTCCTTGAAAACTATGAAATGGAACCAAAATATTTTACATCAGGTTCACCAAATTGTAGAGGAGGGGGACAGACTACTCAGGAATCCAAGTCACCAGATAATCTATAATAATTAGTTGCCTTGATCTACGTCACACTCTGGAATTTTTTAAGATAGGTTTGATGTTTAAAGGGTTGAAGAGGAAGGATAACTAACCTACCTCTTTCCTTCTACCAACCCAAGAGGTTTAGGAAGTTAGGTGAGTAGGTTCCTAGATTCCAAATTGCAACTTAGGTAGCTCACTACCGAAGGACTCTAGTATGGTATACATATGACAACACGGTGCGTCGGCATCTTAGTTGGGTATTGGAATCCATACGGATAACAAGTGTAAATTACAACCTAAAAACTAGAGAAACCTACTAATGACCTGACAAATATGATGTAATGGAATAATAGAAATGGAAAATAATTGAATAATAAGAATATTGAGAAGATACTAAGATTAAGTCTAACTATGAAATGATGAATAAGGGTAAGCAAAGTGCACATTCCTACCCACGAGTTGATATCTTCAAGATGTTCACTCCATGGGCAACCTACACACACAATATAGAAAAATGTTAGGGCTATGTATAGAGGATTTCCGCAATCAGTCCCTTGCTTTGGTGTTTCCACCTCTACGAACAACCAATATAGCAACAATAGAGAAATATGATAAAGAGATATATTGAAAATGGAAGTACTATGCACTATGATAAACAACAATATGCTATGAAAACAACACAATGATGGTAGAGAAGAAGAAATGGAGTGATATCACCTTCAACCATGTGCACTCAAGGAAAATGGGAGAAGGAGTGATCTTGTGCAAGCTTGTAAATGTCGACGTTTCCACAAAAATGAGGATATTGAGTCCATAAAACGCCAACTTGCTACTTCAATGAAGGTGAGAATCCTATGAAAATTCTATGAAGAGAGTGAAGAAATAGTTGTCCAATTTCTGAATGATCAAGAATTTGAAGAGAATGGATGATATAACAATTTGTAGATGAAATTGGAGGCAAAGGAGTTGTTCAAGGTTGGTCAAAGGTGTAGAAACATTACACTTCATCGTGAATGAAGAGTTGTAATGCCTCTACAAATTCTAAAGGTATGAATCTTGTTAGGATGACAACATGCCGCGTAGACGTCTGCACTCCACACTAGCATCCCTGACAGAATATCCTCCACTGACACAAAAAACAACTGCCAGGTGGATAGAAAGTGAATGAGGGACATGGAATAACATCATTGGATTTAAATTTTCTAAGGTAAGAGGTGTGTAAATGTGGAATTTTCAAGGGGTGCAACTTCACACCATTACACATCCATTGAAGTTATTTTTGGATAGATATTGAATTTCTCAAAAATTGATATTAAACACGTTTATTTATCATTAATGACATAGGAATTGAAGAATTAAAACCCATGAAACTTAGGAGAGATCTAGAGTTTAAATAAATCTCCTAGAAAGGAACTAAATAATGCATCTATGTTAGTATGGATAACTTGAAGGGAGTAT
>VDFB02224411.1:0-12290 GCA_007258455.2 Sequoia sempervirens
AGGACATGCCATGCTTGGATTGTTGATAGTAAAACAATCAAGAATTTAGTTACTCTCTCTCATATTAATATATGTGCCTATTATAATAAATATATATTATATTAATTATATTTTGTATTATATAAAAATATACTTATTATTAATTATTAATTATAATAATTTTATACATATTTAATAATTTTGTTAAAGAATATAATATATAATTATAATAAGTTGAATAATTATATTATTTATTATGTTAAATATAGCTAATATATACTTAACTATATTGTAGAATATTAAAATCTAGCTAAATGGCACCAAAATTTTCAATTTAATTAACATATTGTAAAACCTAACGAAACCAGGTTGTAGCTCATCAAATTGGAGAAGTGAATGGTCAATACCAGCGCCGAGGAGGAGTTTGGAGTAGTGAAAACAAGGTCAATGCCAGCACCGAGGAAGAGTTTTGAGTTAAAACAAGGTCAATACCAGCGCCTACAAAGAGTTTGGAGGAGTGAAAACAAGGTCAATATCAGCACCGAGGAAGAGTTTGGAGTGAAAACAAGGTCAATACCAGCATCGAGGATGAGATTGAGGGCACTCAGGTAAAATCAACAACCAAGGGGCAATGAGTACTGTAATTTTGGCACCCACATTCTCTTTAACCTACAATATTCATGCCTAGTTTCCAAAGATCTTCTCATACATTGGCACCCCCATTCTCGTAAAATGGTATAAGATAAGACCAAAAAAAAAAAAATAACTTAGTCTTTCAAATTTTTATCGACCAGCCTCAGGTCTTCGCAAAACTCCCATAATCTACCCACATCTTGGTTGAGGTCTAGGATTTCATCACGCATAGCCTTCATCACATGATTCTGAAGCAATTATAGACTTAGCCCAAGTATATGCTAGGCTAAGGTGGATCTAATGAATGGAAATAGAGGAATACAATTCTTCTCTAATACCTCCACCACAAACATATGCAAGGTGTTGGTTATGTTTACGGTAAGTAGGTTGATCTTCTAATCTACCTACAGAATTTCCAATTCCAATAAAGGGCAGCTCGAAGGACCTAAACCAATTGACGAGGATTTTAAAGACCTCCTACACTTTGGGCTCTCCAAGACCCGGGAGGGTGATCCCTTAATGAATTTACAACCTCTACACCATCATCATAAACAAAATTAACAACAACAGATAATCTCATTTAATAGCTCAACATAATAGGATAATACCAAATAGAATTGGTTGTTTATCAATAATATCAACTATTTGGAGCATGAGATAACTACAACATTTCACAGTATAAGATAGTCATTGATTTGAAATTTGTAGCAAGCTCTAGGTAAAGGCAAACAAATACTGAACCATACAAGTAAGTACAACTTAGATCAGTGCCATATATCCATTGGAGGAGTCAAATTTATAAGCATCTAAGGGTTTATGACAAATTTAACACATACCATATATAATCCTTGATAACATTGCTTTACAATCCCATCAATATGTATTCTAACCCAATACTACTTATCAAATCCTTATATAGGACATATCCACCTACAATACTACTTATCAAATCCTTATATAGAACATTCAAGCATACAACCCGGTTACCCTATTTTTGAGGATTTTGTAGTCCAAACATGATATAAAGGGGCTCTTACACTTTTTGTGATTACTGTAGTTTTTTTAAGAGGCCCCATGGATACTATTGTAATTGTAGGATGCATGAATAGGGCGTAGGATGAGAAATAAAGAAGGTATAGTTGTTGTCCTCAAGAGTTTTGTGAAGAAAAGCATGTGAAATGAGAGGTTCAAGCCTAGGTTTCAACAAAATATGTATGGGAGATCTAATTTTATGAATTTGTATCCATGCAAACCTAATGGGTTGTTTCTAAACTACCCAATATACGATGTATACACACGAGATATATATATATATGTATGTATGTATGTATGTATGTATGTATAAAAATGAATTTTAAATGTAAATGTAAATGCAATTAACGGATGCCTTAGAACAATAAATGCAACATACTCAAAAGAAATCTATATCTATGGTAAATGTATTTCTAAATGTAAGTGTAAATGCAAAGAGCATATGGTTTTGTAGTGTTATAGATACAACATATCCATAAATTAATGTAATTGAAATTCTAAAGTCTTCAACACATATAATATGAAATCGATCAAACTATTAAAATACATGAGAAATAAATGAAAACAGTAAATGCATATGTATGTGTATTTGTAAATGTAAGTGTAAAATAAATAAGAATAATGAAAATTATAAAAGAATACAAGGGGAGACCAGTGCCTTATTGGGTATATGGAGTCTAATGAATATATGCAAATGTGGATTTCAATAATGACAATAATTCAAACTGTCAAGCCAAGAAATTGTTTACAACTTGTGTAAACATGCAAGCGAATAATTGACAAACCCTTCTTGAGATAGAATGGCAATTCTTGTTATGTGATTCTTCTTATTAATCCAAGTAACACTCCCCAATTGTTGTGATTGATTAAAATATTTTAATCCCTACTTTAGAGAACCGAATAACCATATCACACATATATAGCAAATGTACAATGATAAACTGAATATAAACTTGTTATATCAATTTAAACAATAGAGAAGCATCAGAATGGAGACAATCAAATAACTGCATAAATTTAACAAACAACTGATACCAAAATCTTAATTCGCAACTTAGATATCTTCATTTACTCCATCAAAATACATACTTCTAAGTCTCTATATATCAAAATTTATTGTCTACTACAAATGACCTATATGCCATTTGTCTAGTGTCTGTATCTTGGCTCTCTTCAACACTTAGTTCTCTAGGAGGGTAGTTGTAATCTTGAGTTTTTAGTTCTTTAGGAGGGCTAAATAAAAATATGAAATTACTGAATAGAACCTTGTAATCGCATTTGACGCATATTCAAATACTAGTCGTCGATCCTTCACTTTGGTCAGATGATTGAATGGCTACCTTCAAAACAAACTGACATGATCTCCATCATGGCAATAAAGGCCCACCATACTATGCATTTCCAAGGAAATCCATGTGGCCCTCGCCCGTGATATCACGATTGATAAAGACCTCGCAACTTCTAATCACGCTATGGTGGAAAACCGTGGATCTCAACCATCGGTAATCTTGTTCATTCAGCACAATCACCAGCTTTGTCATTAACCATCAAGCACCTTTCCTACCGAGATTATAACATCTCTGTTGATTTGAAACATGTGCATCTCATAAATGCTTTAGTAACCCGCTACATAATGTATTAAAACCAGATAAATGTATCAAATTATTTCTATCATCTCTTTGGATTCATTAAATGAGACATGTGGCGCTCGCCCGTGATATCACGATCAACAAAAATAGTGTGGTGGGGTCATCACAGGATGGTGGGGAATGACTGAGATCAAATGATAATTGATCTACGGTCATGCAAACTTGTCCCTCTGCAAAATATAAAACATTTATTAAAAGAATGAGGGGACATCACTAGGCCAATGATAAACAATGACATAAGTTGTTTTTTAAACGAGGGAGCACGAGACCATCCAAGACTTAAGAAATAATAAAGTCAGGCAAACGAAATAAAACAATAAATCAAAAGGGGCCTAGCCTAGATGAAGCGATGGGGCTTAAGTTGTTTTAAAACCCTCCCCAAAAAGTAACAGCCCAAAAGATCCACTACTGAATTTGGCTCCATTTTCTGACGAACATTTGTCTGTCGCTCAACAAATATTTATCAGAAAAGCGATGAAATCACGAAAACAATTTCGTTGCTATTTTTTCGTCAAAATTCTGACGACGCATTAAACATCAAAATAACATCGCAGATTCGTTGGTCGTCAGCATCATAAAATGACTCATATGTTCATCAAAATATCGACAAAAAGTTTGTCGCCATTTCAACAAAATGGGCAAGGAGTTACGATGCAGCCTTCGTCGCAACTAAGCAACTTCATCAGACCTTTTATGTGATTCATCGGTAGTGTTCGTCAAAATTCTGATGAAATGGGCAAGGAGTTACGATGAAGCCTTTGTCGCAGCTAAGCAACTTCGTTGGACCTTTTCTATGATTCATCAGTGTCCTTTGTCAAAATTGTGACAAAATGGGCAAGGTGTTACGATGAAGCCTTCGTCGGAACTTTTCTATGATTCGTTAGTGGACTTTGTCGAAATTGTGACGAATTGGGAAAGGAGTTACGACGAAGCCTTTGTTGCAGCTATAGCAACTTCATCAGACCTTTTCAGTGATTCGTCGGTGGTTTTCGTCAAAATTGAGATGAAACAATGCAATTTTTTTATAAAAAAAATATTTGTTGAAATGTACCATCGCGGAGACTCTTGGCAATGACCACCGAAGACAACCCATCAGTGAGAGATCAATCATCGGCACAAGATAGAAAACTCACTCTGATAGTCCATGTCTTGCCGATGACTTTCGTTAGCAAGACAGATCCAATGTCACACCGATCTTATCAAGAGAACGGAACTTGTAGAACATATTGTTGACCTAATCAAGCTCTTGAACAACTTAAACAAAATTAAAATACTAACACATACATGAGACATGTAATGAACTTCCAATATCTGCTATCTTTTTTTTTTTTTGTATTGAAAATAGTTTAAGGTCCATTACATATCATGAAAATTCCTATCCGGAATTAGGATCAATACAACATCAAAGCATTTCCATAACAGGAAATATACTGTATCAGTACTTTACACAGCAAGAAAGAAACCAAAAAGCACCAGTTTTTTTCAAAACCAGCATAGATAATACAAATTGTTATTAACAGCACCATAGGTTGCTGCTATTCAAATCAGTGTAAACAATACATAGTGTTGATTACATTCTCCTCATTGTTGACTTCTTCAATATCAAGGTTCGCCATTGTTTCTCCTTGGGGGTCCAACTATTGGGGGTTGCACTGTCTTTCTAGGCTTGCAGCTTCATCAATTTCTCTCTGGAGCTCATCAGCTGTCTGCTGGAATAGCAAGATCTCTTCCAAGCTCAACCTACAGGCAGGTCCACTTCTCATATCCTCTCTCAGACAGTTAGCAGCACCTTCTCAGAGCTGACTTAAATCTCCATCTCCATTAAGAGTTGAAAACCCATGAGCAACAGAAAGTGAGTCTCTTGTAAGATCTCTAGGTGCCCTCTGATTCTGAATTTATCATCATTCTCGCCTTCCGTGAATGCTACATGATCTCTTTATTGATAAGGAAATAATTAAAATAGCTTTCATAATCAAATCCTTGAGTCAATTACAAATAGAATATCATGCCAATTCAATTTACCTCATTGTTATTCAGACCTTCAAATTTTATGGCAGAATAAGTACCATATTTCCTACATAAAACATTCAAAAGAATATGCTCTCGATAGTTTCCAGAGTCCCACAGATACCGGGTGATTTCAACACTTTCATGGTTAGATTTTATAGGGATCTATCTTTTTTCATTAATGTAGAGGTGGAGAAATAATTATAATTGTAACACTATTCATAGTCCAGTAAATTATATTCGTAATTTGTGTTCAATAGACCTCAGCTTTATCATTATACTGCCCATCTAATACCATATTTTAATCCAAGGTTCAACTATCTTAGATCTAAAGAAGCACCTTCAATTAACCATTTAAAGTACTATAAAATAAGGTAAGACTTTTACTTGAGAAAGATTGGGTACACTTGTACGATCAAAGTTCTCACAATCATCAGGATTTATTGGCACACAAACACAACCTGCAACATATGAAGTAATGGATGACTACAAGTTAGTGCAATGGTCCTTAATATGTGAGTGGTTTGCAAATTGATTGGTCGAAAATAAGGTTACAACAGATTCGCCACAAAAATTATGAGACACTCCACCTAATCATCAAAATAGATGAAAAGTGCAAAGGAAAGAGCCGAGCTACATCTCTAGAGCCTAAAAAAACACATGCAAGAAACATAAAAAAGGAACAAAACCGCTTTTTTGGATGAATACAAATGGTGCCTCTCAAAGAAGTGATTCATATGCTTTCACACCGACACGTAGACATTAAGAAGATTTTAGTCTTCCTCTATGAAATTAACTACTTATAGAATAAACCCAGAAACCAATATTATATACCTCCATGTCTAGCCGAGGGTAGGTATAAGAGAAAAATATTTCTTCAATGCAATGCCAAAAAATATTAATGTGTGTGTAGGTTTGTATTACTCAAAATATCATTTCACTGCCTAAGGAAAAATACCAAAGTGATGTTTTAAATTTCAATCTTCACATAGGCTCCCTTATTGATACACATGCATATACAAGCATTATTCGAGCTCTAAACTATTCAAATGTTAAGGATTTAATTAGCTATAAGATGGAAAGTTGTTGTTTAGACATAATCCATCATCTCTTACATATCTTTATTCACTCCTAGCACTTCAGATAAATTTGTGTAAATGAGACAGAAATGTGAATCTTTTATGACAAAGAAAATTATTAAAAAGAGGGGGGAGAGAGCAAAGGGTAGGGGGCAGGAGAATGCTTGAATGTATAGCAAAGTATAACATTTTGATCATTATAACAATGAAACGAATCTTAAGTTTGAAGCATTAATATCATTTACAACATTTATGATCAAGAATCAATGTAAGTAGAGAAACTTTTGCATACTTGTAGATGGTACAAAATTTCATGGTTAAGTCGAAGCCTCCCATCAACAACAAGATCCAAATATTCATGTATCTATCTCAATCGAGCCTCTAAACCCTTCAGAGCTGTTAATTTTTCCACTAACCTGTTATGCACAAAAGTCAAATTTTAGAGTTATGTCACCACTAAAAATAGAAGAAACAGAGCTTTGAAACCAACCAATAATAATAACACAATGTGGTATTCATACAACCATAAAAAAAACTAAACTCAGAAGATTGGGAATGGAAACAACTTCAGCATGCATACGGATTCGTGGTATAAAGAAATCATTTTTCAATTATGCGAAAAGTTAGCACTTTCTTTTCATCTTTTGCATATTGGTTTGATAAGCCTAAATGATGCATTTCTTATATTGAAAAGTGCATTACCTTATTGAGCTCTTCTTTGTTCCCTCAAAATAGTCAATACCTCACTTCTAATAGCCAACCACATGATGGTGGAAGCTCATTTGGCCCTTCCCTCCCCCCCCCTCACATCACTCTCAATTCCCCATACTCAATCATTTAACATTAATCATTCATTCATCCATTAATAAGATATAACATTCATTCATTAACATATAACATTCATTAATTAACATATTCACATTCATTCATTAACATATAATATTCATTCTTTCAGTTTTTACATATTATCAAAAATATGGTTGTCGTGATATGATTACAATCACTTTTTTTTGTTTCTTTTTTAAAGCTAAAAAAATCTGAAGTGGAGTATCATTTTCTAAATCATCTGTCCCCCCTTTAGTTGTTCTACCCTCTACTTGTGATCTTAATGTATGCCTAGTCATCTGCTCATGACATGGACGCCGCTGCAAGGGGGGGTCTGCTGCAATAACATAGAAATGTTAAACTGATATGTTTTATTATTATTGTTACAAGTATTTCATTAATTAAAAGAACATTAGAGTGGTTCTCTTTACCTGATGGGTCCACATCATGTTCCTGAACTTCTGTTATAGACTCATGCTCAACATGATGAACACCCTCTAAATCCTGATATGTAGTTGAAACACAAAAGGTTACATTAATTAATACACCAATTGAAATTAAATATGTTTAAAAGAACATGAGAGTGGTCCTCTTTACCTGATGGGGCCACATCATGTTCTTGATCATTCTCAACATGTTGATCATGCTCTACATGCTCTAAAGTTGAAACATGAGATGTTACATTAATTAATACACCAATTGCAATTAAATATGTTTAAAAGAACTTTAGAGTGGTCCTCTTTACCTGATGGGGCCACATCATGTTCCTGATCTTCTCTAGCCTGATCATACTCAACATGTTGATCACACTCTACATGCTCTAAAGTATCGGGATGCACACCATGACCTTGATCTGTAGGTTGTGCTCCGCCCTCACCAGGCTGCATTCCAATGTCATGTGCAGTATTATCATTGCTTGAATGTTTAAAACAAATAGGCATGTAATTAATTTATGGTGGAAATTAATATTGAATAGATTGCACAAGTATTCAATTTTAAATAAACTTTATTGAGTTTATTTACCTATGTGTCGGATGTAGTGGAAGGTTGTGTTGTCCCGCCAAGACTTCTGTGCATTCAAAATTAATGGGCCCATAGCCTTACCGGAAGGCAACCGTCATCTTCGTGGGAAATCAAGTTGAATTCAGAGCCCCACATTTTGTGAGATAAGATCATGAATTTTGCTTCTATGGTGTGATAAACCAAAATTTTTCAATTCTATTATTTGGATACTATATTTCTATTGATACTTACAATTCATGACTAATTCTTCATATAAATCCTTAGAAGCCAAGTTTGTGTTAAGTTCGTGTTTTTCTAGTCTTTCCTTTTATTGTCTTCGACATGTCTAGCAGCCTATGAAAAGTTTGAAATATGTTAGATTATGTAAAAAGAAAGAGTAATCAGGTATATATAATTACATTGTTGATAGTGGTCACATACCTTCCTTGGGTCTCTGGTGTCTTTTCCCCTTTTTCTTTTCAAATTCTCCTTCATCCAACACCAGTCCTTCCACTCCCTCTCCAAAAATCATGGGGTACGCTTCATACTTTTTGTTCTTTTTCTAAATGTGACCTATATTAATCCCTCACATACTTTAATAGGTACCATCTTTCTTAAGGACCTTGGTTCGGTTGCATGTTTTATCACCGAACAACACAACTAAACAGTTAATGAGCTCATCTTTTAAATCTTGAGTTTGGGCATTCCACCGTGTACGTATGGTGGGCCTGAAGAGCTCAAATGTAATATCACTTATATGTTTATAAAAAACATCATTTCCTGCAAAATGATCATGGGATCAATAGTCTAAAAAGAGCGATCAATAAGTAAATTTCAATTGGATTATATGTGTTGAAGACTTTAGAATTTCAATTATATTAATTTATGGATATATTGTATCTATAACACTACAAAACCATATGCTCTTTTCATTTAGAAATACACATTTATATACATAGATATAGATTTCTTTAATGATATGTTGCATTTATTGTTCTAGGAGAGCATCTAGTAATTGCATTTACATTTACATTTAAAAATACATATACATACATACATATATATGTGTGTGTGTGTATGTATATCATTTATATTCAGTGTTCAAAAACAACCCATTAGGTCTGCACATGGATAAAAATTCATAAAATCAAATCTCCCATACATGTTTTATTGAAACCTAGGCTTGAACCTCTCATTTCACATGCTTTTCTTCACAAAACTATTGAGCATAGCAGCTATACCTTCTTTATTTCTCATCCTACGCCCTATTCATGCATCCTACAATTACAACAATATCCATGGGGCATCTTACACAAGCTACAGTAATCAAAAAAAGTGTAAGAGCCCCTTTATATCATGTTTCAACTACAAAACCCTCAAAAACAGGGTAGCTCAGATTATGATTTGTTGGTGAGTTGTATGGACAAAATCATTAGCACCAGCTCATTCTTGGAGTCTTTTGAAAGAGAAGCGAATCAGGTGGAAGTTAAGTACAAACCTTATATTGTCAAGGTAAATGAGGTGATCAATTTTGATTGGCCAACTGATGAAGAGTACCAGAAATGGGAAAATGTATATTTAACTGAGGAAGAGTGAAAAGGAGTAGGTTGCTAACGGTTGACAAATCAGTTGTTGCAGTTAAAAAAAATTCTAGGTTTTTTTTTTGGTGATAGTCTAGGAGTGGAATTCTTGAAGTTTTTTGTTGCTGCATCAACCATTCTCAGTGGGCACAATGAACAAGAAGATTCTCTAGGGAGATTGTTGTTGCAACAATTTTGAACATCACAAGGCGGTCCAATTAGCTAGGGACACGTGTGCTTTCTGGCCCGATGCTTGTTTGCTCCTCCTTTTTCTATAAGAAGGATTTCAAGGCCAGAAGTACGGGTTAGCAAGTTAGATATTTTGGTCGGGTCTAGATGAAGTTGCAGAGAAAATTGTAAAGTCCGGTGGTTTTAGGGAAAATGCAATTTTTAGGGTTTTGAGTCATTCTCAGAGTAGGTTTTGAATTCATGGGGATTTGATGTTTTATGACGCGATCGGGTATTTGAATTGGATATGATTAATTCGAACTCATGTCTCTCCATTGTACAAGCATATCTAAATTTTGAATAAAATGATCAAGGGTTGTTTCGCTCATCTCAATCGTTGTGGTGTGTATGATTCTTGTTTTAGGCTTAATTCAAGGAATTAATTAAATGCTTGAATGGATCAGGTGGATATGTTATGTATAAGGATTTGATAAGCAGTTTTGGGTTGTAAACACATACCGAAGGAGATTGTGCCAATGTTACCAAGGAGCTTATATGTTATGTGTTAAATCTGTCATAAACCCTTAGATGCTTATAAATTTGACTCCTCCAATCGATATATGGCACTAATCTAAGTTGTACTTATTTGTATGGTTCAGTATTTGTTTGTCTTTACCTAGAGCTTGCTACAAATTTCAAATCAATGACTATCTTATACCGTGAAATGTTGTAGTTATCTCATGCTCCAAATAGTTGATATTATTGATAAACAGCCAATTCTATTCAGTAGTATCCTATTATGTTGAGCTATTAAATGAGATTATCTGTTGTCGTTAATGTTGTTTATGATGATGGTGCAGAGGTTGTAAACACATTAAGGGATCACCCTCCTGGGTCTTGCAGAGCCCAAAGTGTAGGAGGTTTTTCAAATCCTCGTCAATTGGTCCAGGCCCTTTAAGCTGCCCTTTATTGGAATTGGCAATTCCATAGGTAGATTAGAAGATCAACCTGCTTACAGTAAAAACAACCAACACCTTGCATATGTTGTGGTGGAGTTATTAAAGAAGAATTGTATGCCTCTATTTCCATTCATTAGATCTACCTTAGACTAGCATATACTTGGGCTAAGTCCACAATTGCTTCAGACTCGTGCAATGAAGGCTATGTGTGATGAAATCCTAGACCTCAACCAAGATGTGGGTAGATTATGGGAGTTTTGCCAAGACCTGAGGCTGGTGGATAAAAATGTGAAAGACTAAGCTATTTTTTTTTTTTTGTCTTATCTTATACCATTTTATGAGAATGGGGCTGCCAATGTACGAGAAGATCTTTGGAAACTAGGCATGAAAATTGAAGGTTAAAGACAAGGGGGTGCCAAACTTACAGTACTCATTGCCCCTTGGTCGTCGATTTTCCCTGAGTGCCCTCAATCTCATCCTCGGTGCTGGTATTGACCTTGTTTTCACTCCTCCAAACTCTTCCTCAATGTTGATATTGACCTTGATTTCACTCCTCCAAACTCTTTGTCGGCACTGGTATTGACCTTGTTTTAACTCCAAACTCTTCCTCGGCGCTGGTATTGACCTTTCTTTCACTCCTTCAAACTCTTCCTTGGCATTGATATTGACCTTGTTTTCACTCCTCCAAAATCTTCATCGGCACTAGTATTGACCTTCTTTTAACTCCAAACTCTTCCTCGGCGCTGGCATTCACCTTGTTTTCACTACTCCAAACTCTTCCTCGATGCTGGCATTAACCTTGTTTTCACTACTCCAAACTCTTCCTCAGCGCTGGCATTGACCTTGTTTTCACTACTCCAAACTCTTCCTTGGTGCTAGTATTGACCTTTCACTCCTCCAATTTGACGAGCTACAACCTAGTTTCATTAGGTTTTACAGTATGTTAATTAAGTTGAAAATTTTGGTGCCATTTAGCTAGGTTTTAATATTCTACAATATAGTTAAGTATATATTATCTATATTTTTCATAATAAATAATATAATTATTCAACTTATTATAATTATATATTATATTCTTTAACAAAATTATTAAATATGTATAAAATTATTATAATTAATAATTAGTAATAAGTATATTTTTATATAATACAAAATATAATTAATATAATATATATTTAATATAATAGTAATATATATTAATATGAGAGAGAGAAACTAAATTTTGATTGGTTGTTTCATGACAACAATCCAAGGATGGCATGTGTCCTTGGGGAGTTATGCTCAAGGTAGCATGCCATTTGATTAAAGATATGATCATTCTCCTTTAAGACCTCTTCAATGTACCCATTGCACACTTAAGGAGACAAAGATAAATAT
>VDFB02224412.1:0-23406 GCA_007258455.2 Sequoia sempervirens
TGTGTACAACATAATAAATTATAAGTAAACGAAAAAAAATAATAAAATATAAAAAAAACAAACAGCGTAGCCCTAAAAATTAAAAATAAATAAATTTAAACTTCATTGCCTACCTCTTTCTTCAACGACGGCAACGCAGGAAGAAGACTACTGTGAACTGTGAATTTTCTGGAAAATTTTGCAGGGAATCGAGACCAAAGCAGAGACGCCGAAGCCGAAATTGTAGAAGGTGACCAGTGACGCCGAAGCCAAAGTTGCAGGACGAATTTTGCTGGAGCCGAAATTGCAGTTTGCAAGAGACTAGAGTGACGCCGAAGTTGCAGTATGCAAGAGTGAAGCAATTCGAAAATTTAAGACAAACCAGCGTTCACTTAAAATGCGTGTGAGCAATTGGTTTTGATAATAAAAGCGTCGCATGATTTTATAACAAAAAGCTTAAAACCCTAAAAAAATTATTTAAAAAAAAAACGCTTTATGAAAATTTTGGACGTAATTTTCTTCGTACGAATTTCATCGAATATAAACGAATTTGAAAGGTTTTTTTGAAATTCGACGAATTTCGAATTTCATGTTGAAATTCGGCCGAATATGGTGACTTAGGTTATAACTAGGCTTACACTTGTTACTCAATTAAAAAGATTAGCAATGTGATTAGTATCCCTCTCATATTTGCAATTGAATTTTGGAAAGTGAAGACCATAGGGATGAATCAATTTCTAGTCACAAAATCATGTACATGTAGTCCCCCATAAAGCCTGTTGGCGTTTAAATTTGCACCTCTGGAATGCAAAGTTGAAATGGACAGCTATGCATAGTAAAACTGCTCTTCAAATTAGGAGGGGAAGCTCCCTCTTATTGATGGTGTGAAAGAAAGTAAGTTAAATCTAATTTGCCTATCTTTTTGGTTTAGCTAGAGTACAAGGTTTATAAAACTCAAATGCTGTAGCTGAGATTTTCTGATTTAGAACTTCAACTACAACTAACCTACGCTAATGACGTTTCTAATATCTCAAGTAAAACGCAAAGCAAGATAATTAGAAATGAACAAAGTTTGATTCTGTGACAAAGTGCTTAAATAAACTCTTTCTCAACAAACATTTACTTACTTTTAATGTAAGCTGAAATTAAGATCACATAAGAATAACACAGTAAACGTACTTAGATAAACTCTCCTTCCAACATACATCTACTAACTTTCAATGCAAGTTGAAATTAAAGATCATATAAGCATCACACAATAGACGGAAACTTGAGACATTATATCAAGGCAAAAGAGGCTCAAGACTTTATTTTCCAAATTTTTGGAACAAAATTACACTAAACACATGCATAGAACAAGAACTTGCAGCTAAAAGAGACTTGCAAACTTGTTCTTACACAAAGTGAACAACAACTACAAGACAACAACTTGAAGGAAAAATAAGCTCAACAATTTGTTATCACTAGTACGGTTGAAAATAAATGAGCAAGGCTGCTCTTATTTATAGCCTAAGCAGAGGAGTAGGGAACCTTAAAATCTCCTTGCTTTTACAACTAAGACTTGCTTAGTAAGCAAGCTTTATTTCTAAAACTAGAAGAAAATAACATCTAACACCTAGGAAAGTAGGAAAAACAGGAAGTGCCAACTATTACATTTTATCTTCTTTCTCTTCTTCAAAGAATAGATAAGGATTGTTCCAAGAATAGAAAGAAAGCTTCTAGAAGAAAGCTGCTTTAAATCTGGATCACATCTTGCAAAAAAATTAGAAACTGTGTCTCTGTCAAGTGCATCAATACTATCAATAGCAAAGTTTCGCTTTTCTAAGATATCCTCTCCATCTGCAATCAATCTCAGGATATCTTCAACTTCATTGGCCGCTTTCTTGAACTTTGCTAACATCATGGAAATCTGACTCAGGCCGCCATCATTGCCATGAACAACACTCTGAAACTAGGCTTGCACTTCATCAAGTTTGACATAGGAACCATCATCATGGTGACATTGAGTAGGGATCTCTGTAATAAACTCATTTATGAACAAAAAAGCTTCAACCACCGTTTGCTTGTATGCCACGAACTCCTTAGCCATTCTTTCATAGGTTCTCACCTTGAAGTTATGACGCTTTTTCCATGCAAGGATTTGCCTCTTGTGTTCTTTGGAAACTGTTGAGCCAAAGGCTGTATTTAAATTTGTGATGATGATTTCATGCCTAGGATTTACCTCTGCCATTGTTTGTTCAAATCCTTGCAGGCCTTGACGTAAGTTATGAGCATTACTCCTCAGCTGAAACATCTGTGCAAGGATTTCTTTTCCTCTGATGGTAAATCCCTCAATCCATTCTTGAGTTTGTTTACCACATATTACCAGTTGTCTCAACTGATGATGATCAGTTGACGTCTCTAAAACCTGGGGCAGCAACTAGGTAGATTGTGAAGAGCCATGGACAAAGTTAGAAATGTAAAGCATGAGTTGTCATATTTTAGCCTTGAGGGTTGCCTTGTCTTCTCCATCTTTGATCACTCTTTCTTGAAGGCTTTCAAATACAACTCTCAACATACTAACTTCCACATGTTTGGTGCTTTTGCCAAGATTTGCCTTCACCATCACGAAGTCATCTAGGTCTACATCTCTGTTTCTATCTTCAAGAGGTGTAGCAGTCTCCATGATCATCTCCCCATTAGGATTTCTCTCGAAGTGGATTTGTCTTTTTGCTTTCTTCTTAGGTGCTTCCTGATAGATGTTGTCCAAATCATCAAAATTCAACTAATATGAAGGTCTTCTCCTTACCCTTCCTAAGGAACTCTCAAGCCAAGACACGGTAGTATCTCTACTAACTTCCTTGGGAGGTTCAACTGCAACTTATTCATCTTCTTCAATCTCCAAATCAATATGAATTGGTGAAGACCTCGACAATGGTGTAGGATCATGTGTTAAGGGCACGTCTTTTGTTTCTTTTTGAAGTATGGGCTCTTCTGGAGGAGCTTCTGTTTCAGCTGTTGGCTGCTCCTGAATGACTATACCTGAGAAGTCCAACCTTCTTCTTACTTTTTTAGTTGACCTGCTGCCCTTTACACCTTCTCGAGACTGACTTATACCTTTCCCTTTTGATTGTGCTCTAGAAGAAGAGGGAAGTGTTGACAATATTCTAGGCGGCTTTGCGGCTGGAATGGATTTCTTCCTTTTGAGGACTAGGAAAACCTTGCTGTGTTTGGGGACTTCTCTTGTCCTTTCTTCAACTGAGAGGGACTCTTTGTTAGCCTAATTGACTCGAGGAAGGGGGTGATCTTCAATTTGCTTCCGAGTGTACATTGGGAGAAGTACATCTCCATCATCATTTGATAACCCTTCGATATCCTCTGCTAAGCAGTCTTTCATTTGATGAAGAGTGAGCCTGCTATAACTATGCCTCCTCACCTCAAACTCATCTTTGCAGTTAGCCCAAAAATCCTCAAGAGCGGGCAAATGTGCATAGTTCTTCTCAAATCGAGCAGCGAAGATGCCGTGAGGGTCATATGATCGTCTCTCATTGTAAGGCTTGAGACCAAGTTTAGACAACTCATCCCCCATGGATTTAGCATTTGTTGCTGATCTACATGTGTAGATTCCCAACCTCAATGGAAAACTGAGGGCAGGTTTCTTTCTATTCCTCAAGACTGTGTGGGAATCATGTGCTTGCCTTAGGAATTCCATGAAAACAACCTCATTTGATGGGTACCTTGGCAGCACGAGTGGAGCATTGGAGTAGCCATAGACCCTGAGGTAGGTTAAAGTAGGAAACAGTATAAACCAATCTGCCCACTCTGCAATTGCTGCCCTGGTGGTGGATGGGAGACGGATGTGCAACTCATTGTCCAGGTCTTGTATTGTGTGCATCAGGAAAGCCTTGTTCACCCTCTTGTAATGATGCAGTGACTTCGTGAACTCCAGCTAAGGGTAGTAGTTGTAGACATGTTGTACATTCAGGGACCCCTCAGTGTTCAACCCTCTGAATTGACCTTGGAAGGCCACTAGGTAGACTAGGTAGGAAACCATATGGAATTCATGAATCTGGAAGTATATAGTTATTTGTTGATTGAGGCTATCACTGATTAAGGTTGCCCAATCATAGAACTTAGTATTCTTCATCGATGTGAGGTATAACATAGAACATCCAAGGTTGAAATTTCGTAGCATCTTCTTGTCCAGTGACCTTGTTGAGTAAGGTGACCATGATAGCAATTTCATCTTTGAACTCTCCTTGCTCGATGTTCTTTGGCAGAGTCTTATGTTTTTCCTTCATCTACTTTTGTGCAATCTTCTTATTGTATTTTTCTTTGTGCATCTCCCATATCCTTTCACATTCTCCTTTAGAAATAGTCACACTTTCAGGCCAAGGGGGAATTGAGAAGCATTTCTCAATCCTGTCAAGTTTCAAACTACAAATCACTCTGCCTGCCATCTACTGACTGGATCTCCCGTGTCGCCGAATTGTAATGCTTGATTCAAGCGATTACAAATTCAAGACTTTGAATTGAAATAGGAATGGATGCTGTTGCAAGAAGTCCAAAGTGCCCTAGGTTTCTAATTGAAGTGTTACCTACGCTCTCCAAAGCATGTAGGTCGAACACCGGCTTGATGTGCTGCAAGTCTGTCTCAGCTGTTTTGATGAAGTTATGGTAGAGAGTTGATTTGGTCTTGAAATCATTGGGAGTGTATTCCATTCTGAAAACCTTGAAGAATGATTGTAAACTCGCCTATGTTTAGACAAGTTTTGAGCAACTTTCCATTTTTAGAATGCTGGGTTTTCTTCTTCAAACAGACAAATTTTTTGAAATTTTTCTAAGATATTGGTTTTGCTCAGAATTTCATTGCAAGACAACCTAGATCGTCCGTTTTTGAAAATTTTGAGTGTAGACTGAAAAAGCAGCAAACCCTAATTTCTTCAATTTTTCACAAAAAAAGTTGGCACTTGGGTTTTGTTCAGAATAAGATTTGGAATGAACCCAGTTGATCATATTTGAAAAATATTGAGGGCTGATTGAAAAAGAAGCAAGCCCTAGGATCTAATTTTTTTTTGAAAAAGCTGTGATATGGGTTTTCTTTAGAAGAGTGTTTTGAGAGGACCTAGATGATCAAAATTTGAAAACTCTGATGATTTCTCTGACATGCAAGGAAAAAGCAGCTGCTGCAACTTGAGAAATTTTTTCAAAATTTCTTCAAAATGATGAGATGAAAAGAACCAGATGGCTGAAAATTGAAAATCTTGACTTTCTTCAAAAATTTGATGTTCTGGATGAAAAAGTCATGAAAAAGCAAGGTCTTATGTTGCTGGTCTGAAAATTAATGAAAAACTTCTTGAAAATCAGCAATCTTTGAACTCTTGAATCTTGAAATAAAAACTTCAAAGTTGCTGCTCCTCTTCAAGTTGGACGCCACTTGCAAAGAATAATGAAAATTGAATGATAAAAGCCTCTTAAATAAGCTCTAGGCTTGATAAAAGCCTGCTTTCTTTTTTGCTTTTATCTTGCAATTTTGAAAATTTGAAAATTTTGACTAAGGCATGGTATTTTGGGAGCCCTTCTTGGCTAGAGGCGCCTTTCTGAGTTTTGCAACTTTTCCTCAATTTTAAACCCTTCTTTGATTCTGATCTTCGACTTCCAGATTGATCCGGTGGACAAGTTGAATAATTCATCGCAAAGCCTGATCGAATATGAGAAGGTCATTCCGGAGGAACCTTCAGCTAAAAACTTCATGTGATGCTTCAAAATCATGGGCACCCATCTCCTTTTGGGGTGCCCAACCTTCATAGACTTAGCCATTTTTGTGAGATTTTCAAGTTCTTCTCATTTCCCTTTAATCTTTTGATGAAATCTCGATTTCGAGAGCTAGACTGACCAGATCGGTTGGTTGATTGTTCCGTTGGATAGCTTGGCTTAATTTGACGAGGTGATCATGGACGTTGCAATTGCAAAATCCATCATTTCAGGCTTCAAAATCTTGGGCACCTATTCTCTCAAGGGGCGCCCATCTCAACCAGACTTAACCATTTTTCTAGGTTTCTTCATCAACTCCTCTCCTTCAGATGATCTTGCCATTTTGGATGATTTGGAGCTCAGATGGACTGACGGCTGAACTCATTACGAAGTTGAGAAGATTTTGAGAGGGGTCTTCTAAGATCTGCATCTCCTAAAAGCTGAATCTAAGTTATCAAAAACTTGGGCGCCTTGGCAAGTTGGGTTGCCCAACTTCACCAGAGAATATTTTTTGTATCTTTCACCTTTGCTCGACTTTTGTCATTTTACTCTTGTTTCTCCCTCTGTTCAACCTTTGACATTTGGTGACAGCCAACTCTGATTGATGAGTTGATGGTTGCGTTGAAAAGCTTGGTCGAATCTAAAGAGGACATGCTGGAGGCTCTTTTGGAAAATTGATCCATTTGGGCACTCAAAAACTTGGGCGCCTTTCTCCTTATGGGGCGCCCAACTCCTCCATACTTAGCCATTTTTGCTTTGAATTTCATCTTCAACCTTCAACCTTGAACCTTCTTCTTCATACCTTAAGTTCGATCTAAATTTGCTGGAGATTGACAAGTTTGACAATCTGAAGAAGACATCTGTTGCGAAGCTGATTGGATTTTGAAGAGATTGAGCTCATCGGCAAACCCTAATTGCTAAATTTGACCTTTCAAAAGGTTGGGCGCCCTTGGGCACCTAGGGCGCCCAAAGTTCCCAGACTTAGATTTTTTTAGTGATTTTCATGGTTTGCTTTCTGTCTTCTGGTTGAAACCTCCCTATTTGATCTTGAATTCTGGGTGATTGGTTGATCGATGATGATGTTGCCAGATTCACTGTGGAGCTGGGAAGAATCTGAACAACTTTGCCTGGAAGCAAAAACCCTCATTCCATCATCTGATGCCCTGAAAAGATGGGCCCTATCTCCTCTTGGGGCGCCCATGGCTGACAGACTTAGTCATTTTTTGCAGATTTCACCTTCATCCTTCGTTCCTCATGCACGTTCATCATTTGTTCAGTGCTTGAATGTTGAATCTGACACTTGGCAGCTAATTGACCTCCATTGATGACTTTGAAGTTCCTGAAATGCTTTCTGAAATTGAAAAAGCAGAATAGACCCACTAGGGTAAAACTGATCATTTTGTGATTCTGATTGCACCTGCCTGATGAGGAAGTATTTTGAGCCAATCAAAATCAGTTTGAACTTTGGTGGACAAACTTTCTATTTTTAGAAAGTTTTTGCCAGTATTCTTTCGAAAGAAACCTAGAAAAACCCAAAAAAGTTACTATTTTTGGAAAGTTTCTAAAAATAGCAATTTTCCTAAAAAGTAGGGATGGAAATTGAGATTTGGGTTTTGTAGATTAGGTCGCTCTGAGCAGACCCAGATCGTCAGATTTTGGAAATTTCAAGTTTTTACCCCTTATGCAGATATGCAAACCCAAATTTTGACCTTTTTGACAGATTTGACAAGTCTTTTACTTATTTCTTCAAAATGCCTAAGTGTAGCAATTTTGTTTAATTTGGGGTTCAACAAAGCCAATATTAGAAAGAAATCATTTGTAGAATTTGTAGGGAAATTTCACATTAGGTAGTAGGTGTCACAAAAGAACCATCAAACTGGTTTATTTTGTTGAAGAATTGAACTAGTCATCAAAACTTGAATTAATACTTGTTTGGTGACTAAATTAAGAAATTTGTCATAAGAATAGACTCTACAACATCAATAACAATTGGATTCTGAATTTGAACTAATCATACAATATTTGTCCCTGACTATACATTGTATATGTTGGTAAAAATTAAAAAATGAAGAAATGAGATTGGGAGAAATTGGGGTGCTATCTCAGATTGAGAACATTGCATTATATTATTAAAATATATTAAAACTAGAAAGTAGTTATTGTCTAAAAATAGATGGTAATTACGACAACCACATCAATTACCACTAACTAATAGTCTAGTTACTAATCTATTACATATGAATGTAAACATGCACTTTATTATCATTATTCTAATTTCTAATATTCTAACAACCTCCTTAATGACTAAATCAGAAGAATTTGGAGGTTTAGTCATTAAATTAAAAATGGATTTTTGAGATGTGCATAAAAAGGAAGAACAATTTGCATGAGCAACCTTCACAACAACAGACACTTTAATCCTTTGGATCAAATAAAAAATTATGGAGATAATGATTCAACTTCAGAATCATTGGGAAAAAGTCCTAGAATGACAAAGAAGAGGATGAAGAGGACAATTCAGATGATGACTCAGTTTCTCTTGTCCCTGAAGATGATCCTCTTTCTCGAAGACATGAAGACTGGTTTGTTAAGGGAATGGATGATCAGATAAATATGAAATAGGAGAATGATGACCGCATTGCTGAGATGGAAATGGGTCACACCAATAAAGAAAGGAATGTAAACAATAATGTAGAAATTTGGAAGGATAGAGTTGAAAAGTTAGAGAACAGGATTATTCACTTGGAAAACACAATGACAAAGGTAATAAATATGAACAAGGAAATGATGAAATGCTCGGCCACCAATATTGTTATTCTACAAGTAGAAATTCGAAAAAGGAAAAAGAGTATTGAAGAAAAGAACGAAAATTCAAGACAAAAGCTAAAAAGTAAAATTGAAGCTGTTGAGATGGATGATTGGAAAGATAAACTCAATTTTCTCTCTGATGAATGGAGTGTATAATGAGTCTCCAAAATCTCAAGTCTGTTTGAGTTGGCGTCTGGAGATTTTTGTTTACTTGCTTTGGTACTGGTTTGGGTTTTTGTTTTAGCTGTTTGTCTGCTGCTTTGGCGAAGCATTGTTTCTCTGTTTCATGGACATTAGTGTTATCTATGTTAAATATGTTTCTTATGTAAGGGCCTGGGTCCCATTTTCCCTGCTTAATATATCAAAAACAGCAAAATGAAAATTCAAGACAAAAGCTAAAAAATTAAATTTCAACTAAGGAAGATGACGAATCCGTTGAGATGGATGATTGGAATGATAAAATTCAATTTTCTCTTTGATGAATGGAGTGCACTAATGAGTCTCAAAAATCTCAAGTCTGGTTGAGTTGGTGTCTGGAGTTTTTTGTTTCCTTGCTTTGGTACTGGTTTGGGTTTCTGCTTTAGCTGTTTGTCTGCCACTTTGTTGAAGCATTGTTTCTCTGTTTCATGAACTTTAGTTTCATCTTTATTAAATATGTTTCTTATGTAAAGGCTTGGGTCCCATTTTCCCTACTTAATATATTAGAACAGCAGACACTTGAGAGAGATAAGCTAAAAGGAATAAAAATGAACATGGTCTACTATGGAATTACTGATTGATTTTTCTATCCTCCAAGGTGGTACGTTTGATTTTAACAAGCTATCATCATGTTCACCTTCAAATATTATTGGGGCCTTTGAAATGGGCAAATGTTGTGAAGACAAAGTCTCAATTGGATACAAACTTAGTACGGGATGAACCTTAATTGGAATGAAGATGCTTTTAGTTCTACATTGTTGATACATAGGTGGAAAAGAACCAGTCAAAGGCTGATGTATTGAAATAGCCCATGAATTGTAAGATACATTTGTCAAAGGTGCCATTGTACTAGCTTTTGTCTTAATCTCCTTAAATTTATGACCGGACCATGGGTCTCTTCTGTAGTTTGCAAAATACGATTAGTAAGTTTGTACAAGCCTTTATACACAAGAACCAACAACTACTTTTAACACTATTTAAAAAAAGTCATCAATGCAAACTCCTCATCATGGTCTTCCTTAGCAATATCTGCCACACTAGCTTCATTTTGTGGCTTGAGGAATAGATCATACTACCTTTTCTTGCAATATTTCTTCACATGCTCAAATATTTGGCAATAAAAACACTTAAAACTTTCTTTGTGGTTGTGAAATGGGAGAAGGAGAACTATGATTTGTACCCTAAAACCATGCAATAAGTGCACTTTGGGAACTCCTTGAAAGAACTTTACTCAGCTATTCTTGTTGTTATTCCTTTAAAAATAAATATGAAATGACCTTATCAAATGTCAAAGTTTGGCTTTTTGCCAATAGTCTAAATACTCTACAAAAGTGTGAAAGGAGGGTGGCAGGATGTTGATGATTAGAGCAACCATATCTTCCTTGTCCATTGGTTTGTTGATTGCTATGAGTTGATCCTTGAGATCTTTGAGCTTTAGAAGATGCTTTGACAAAGACCTCCTCATGCAATTTAGTGGAAAACAATGGATTTTCTAAATACAATGGTTGGCCAGACTTGATATTTGTCTTTTAGATTATCCCATAATCTATATGTAGACATTGCATTTCAGACTTTGGGGAGTAAATCATTTTACACAACTAACTTGAGTAATATCAAGGCTTCTCTATGACGCTTGTCAAAATCATTTGGGTTGTTAGCTTGTCATGTCCCCGATTTTAGGCTGGGTTGGCTAGCCATTATTAAATAATTTTTAGGGCTGACTTAAATATAATAAAATAATAATAATAAATATAAATTGAATTATTAAATAATAACATTTAAATTTATATTATCTCTGACCAACTCCTTGAGCCTGGCGCCTAAAATAATATTTGGATTTTTTGTTTGAGATGGCCAACTTCTTCTAGTTGGTGTTTATGCTTAGTATTTATATGGGGTCGATGTTCATTATTCATTATCATGGAATTGGAATTGTAAATTCGGTTCTGCAGGGACATAGCCCTTTGCTAACCACTCTAGGTGGGATGTAGCCCTCACCCCAGCACCATAGCTCTGTTCTAAGTTTGCTTCATCGCTCTTCATTATTGGCTTGGGCCACCATCATCCGCCAAGCTCCAGCCCTAGACAACATTTCATATCAATTGCTGCTGAGCAGCCACAGGTCGGTGAATGTTTGAGAAGACAGCGACATCCTCTATATCTCCAGTCATTGTGATCCTCAGAGATTTGATACTGATTGGGGTCGTATATTCAGGATATTATCTTGTTATGCCAGCATATGAGGTCTGAGTGAATTGAATATATTATTCTGGTTATTCCTGTTATATCTGGTTACTACTGTTTGAGAATTGTTTCAGAGACTGATTCTGATTATAAACCCGATAGTTGTCATTGCCCACCTTATTTGCGATTCTGTGCCATTGTTATAGATCTAATTATTCCTATTGGTGTGGACTGTGTAATGAGTGCTAATAGTATCTCAGAGATGTTATATTGCTATATATATATGTATGCATTTTAAGTAAATCTGGGCAGATGATTGTTCTCAGACAGTGATGTTTACATTCCTGCTAACTGTGGATTCTTAATCTGATATTCAATATTCGGTGCAAACATGTAATATCCCTTGTCCAATCTGATCTCAAATCTGCTGTTATATGGCTCAAGGAATATTGTCAAACAGTGGTCAAACAAATTCTGTACTTGCTGTTTGTAACTTGCTTTGGAGTTTTGGTCTTGGCTTGATGTTTAATGATGCTGATATGACTTCAAAGAGTTGATCTAAATGACTGAATTTGAAGAGAATGCAACACTAAAGCTATATACAGCCTTCCAATGAAAGTAAATTACTGAAAATGATGATGCATATGCAGCTGCAGCATTAAAGGCATTTCTACAAACATTTACCATGCATTCTGTTGGCGTTTAAATTAGCACCTCTGGAGTGCTGATTGTAAACGTTCAGCTATTTCAAATGTTTTGCAACACTTCTTCGTTATTTAAAGAGGAAAAGTCCCTCTCTGCTGAAAGCAATGCGTAGGGAAGGGAATGGTAAACTAAGATTCCTATCTTTTTGTACTTCAGCAGTAGGACACAAGGGTGCACAAACACAATGCGCCACAGCTAAGCTTTTCTTTGGTTTCTGTAGATCTTAACTACGACTATTCTAGCTTTTAATCTATCCAATACCTTCAAGGTAAACATAGCATGAGGGTAAAGGAGCGGGAATGGATGGGTTGGATCACTTGAATTCGCCGTCTCCTGAGAATATGGCCGAGGCTCTGAACTCTCGGATATATACGGGGATAAGGTTGGTACAAGCAAACACTCTTTACGGTAAACTGGATCTGAGACCTGCCAAGGAGGAGGAACCCCTATCCGAGGTATGGACTAGGAAACGGTTTACAAGAAACAACAAATTGACGATGTCTTGGCCAACAAGCTTGCTAAGGAGGAGGAACCCCTATCCGAAGTATAGACTGAAGGACAATACATTAAATAACAACAAACGATAACTGTCAATGACAAATATCCAAGGAGGAGGAACCCCTATCCGAGGAGGGAAATGAAATAACAAGCTATTAGATACAAGACGTGGAAATAACTCAAATAGGTAGATCAAAATGCAAGCGCCTTCTGATATTCTTCTTCAAGCTTTATCAACGAATTACAAGGGTTGGGATAGCAAAGGCACAAAATCATGCACAATTACAATTGACCAATGAACTCTCATCCAAGAGTGAACAAATATCCGCTTTCAAAGCTGTTGGCAACAATGGCGCAACAATTTTGTATAGCAAGTAAAAGTTAAACAAACAATGAGCCCAAGGCTCTTATTTATAGAACTCAAAGGAGTGGGAAACCCCAAAATCTCCTTGAGTTAACAATGAGTTCTTGCCAATCAATTAGCAAGATTTATTTCTAAAAAGGAAGAACAAGCAGTTAACTGGAAAACTACTTTAGTTAACTGAAAGCAAACAAAGAGTCAACTGAAAAACTACTTAAGTTGACTGGAAGTAAACAAGGAGTCAACTGGAAGCTACTTCAGTTGATTGAAAGTAAACTAAAGGTGAACTTTAATGTAAGTATCCCTCCAAAATAGACATCCATATTTAGTGGAGATCTAAGATCCACAAATAATGGAAGGCGATTAAACATCCTTAATCAGTGGGATCTGACAATGCATGATTTAAGGGATATGAAGTTAACTTGGAAAGGGGCATCAAGTTAACTCCAATTACATTTAATGTTATCTTGAGTTGACTTGGAAAGAAGCATCAAGTCAAACTCAAGTATCATAAATGCTACTTGGAGGGTGTAGGACGTCCTTCTTTGGTGCCTTTACAACTCACCATTAATCAGCAGTGTCTCTATCCATTCATTTACTTCATTAGCCTCTGGGGAGTTAATGCTTTGTAGAATGATGACGTGGCGTCGCAACATTACCTCACCCGTCGTGAGTTGATTCCCGAAGTCTATACATTGAGATGCTGCCTCTTCGAACTTGGTTGATAAAGCTGCTACCTTAGCCAGCTTGCAACCATCTGGATTATCAAGAAAGGTACTGTGGATGACGTCTCTGAACTGATTCTGTACAGTGACCATCTCGACATATTCACCTCCCTCGCGCTGATATTCCATGCAAGGGAAATGATATCACCAACATTCTTGCGAAGTTGATAATAGTAGTGACCACCCGTTTGTAGTCAATCAACTCTATTGAATGGGCGTCATAGGCTTTCACCTTGTACGCCAACTATTCCTTCCAAGCAAAGAGATGTTGCTTGTTTTCCTCGGAGTAGACTGATTGATACGCAAATTGCAAGTCTGCAATTGTGCTCTCGTCTTCTAGCCTTTTCTCCGCAATTCTTTGTTCTGATTGTTGGATCTCTGCACGAAGTCCATGTGCTCTATCTTGTAATTGGTATAGATTTGCTAGTATACATCTTCCCTTGAGAACAAACTCTTCCACTTTGTCTCTCAAGTGTTTGCCATATGTTATCAATTGTCGATGATTTAGTTCTGCGGGGACATCTAATAATCCTTCTGGTAAGGCTGAGACGTTTGGGGTGCCATGCATCAAGCTGGTTATGTACGACCTCAGTTGCTGATTTTCAGACTTTAATGCTGCTTTTTCTTTTCCATCCTTGGCCATTCTTTCTTGTGCGCTCACCGAAGCTATTCTGTGAAGGTCTGCCTCCACTGGTCGTGTAGTCTTCCTGAGGTTAAGTTTAGACAAGGTGTAGTCTTCTACTTGTACCTCGTGTATGCTTTTCTCTACTGGTGGGGTAGTAGTCTATGATAATTTCACACTCTGCATTCCTTTCTATGTGAACTTGCTTCTTCAACCTCTTCGCTAGCATGTCTTGTGGGACGTGGTCGAATTCGGTGAAGTCAAGTTCATAGGAGGGTTTTTCCCTCTTTCTCCCTAGGAAGCCTTCAAGCCAAATGGAATCTCGACGATCTTCACTAGGAGGAATAAGAGGCCCTTGAATGCCCGATGTGTGAGACTGTGCTGGAGCAATGTCTCTCGGTGGCGAATCCAAGTCAATGAGGACTTGTGACAGTTCTGATGGTGTTGATATTGGCGGCTCTATTTCCATAACAGGCATCGTTTCTGCTGCTGCTTCATCTGCTGCTAGTTCTTCAACAACTATTGCTGCTGGTTCTGCTATTGGTTCTTCAACAACTATTACTGCTGGCTCCTCAGCAACAACTTCTTCTAGTTCAAGAGTAGCAGTTGCTATTCTTTGCTCTGGGGCAGCAATACCCATGACTATCTCAGGACCATGTGTGGCTTTCTCCATAGGTGTCCTTTGTGTTCTAGGTTTTGTAGGCTTCAACATCCTTATCCCTTGGGGAGGATTGCACCATTGCTTCTGTCTAGGCTTTCTTCTTGAAGTGGAAGGTGATGTAGACTGAACCTGTGGTGGCTCTATTATGTGAGGTATCACCTTCCTTGATTTCTTGCTGTCGAAATAGTGTTGGCTATTTCTAATCACTCTACTTGTTCTTTCCTCTATAGACGTGTTTTCCTTGGCATACCAATCCACTCTTGGGAGAGGTTGGGAGTCAACTGAATCTGCAAAGAATGAGGGGAGTGTGACTTCCCCTTCATCGTCGGATAGGCCCTCGATGTTTGCTGACATAAAATCAGCAATTTGCGGGAGTCTGAACTTGCTATAGTTCCTTCTTCGCACTTCATACTCGTCTTGACAATTTACCCAATAATCTTCAATAGAAGACTTATGTGACGAGTGTTGCTCGAGATGCGACGCATAGAGCCCTTTGGGATCATAGGACCTTCTCTCAATGAGGTACTTGAGATTAAGCCTTACCATTTCTTGGCTCATCATCTTAGCATCTGCCGCGAATCTGCATCTATAGAGTCTCATTCCAATGGGAAAGTTCACAACTGTCTTCTTCTTTAGGCGTAAGTAGATGTGGACTTCAGACAACTGTCTCAGGAATTCCATGAAGACTACCTGTTGTGACCTAACTCACACCTCGCCCCATTGCAAATGGGGACCCTTGTCGTTTGCCTTTTAGGGTTTTGCTTTCGCGTGCCTCGTTTTGTCTGCTCTTCGTTTGGGGGTTTTAAGTCTGAATTTTGAACGGTCCAGAGTCGAGTCCCGGTGAGTTTAAGCTGGATCAATGTGCAAATGTCACCATAGGTGCTTAGAAGGCACGGGAGGCGAAGATCATTTGTCGTTTGATCAAATCCACCTCAAGTTTGAGGTTTTCTCACCGGGCCCTATTTTTTAGGACCTACCTATTTTGGCACTTTTAGGCAGATTCTAGGATCCCTATTTTTTAGGGTCTATTTTTGGAAAATTGCTATTTTTGGAAAATTTCTATTTTTAGAAAGTTTCTATTTTTTAGAAGGGTCACGAGTTTCAAAAATCCACTTAGAAGTTCGAAAAGATCAACGAAACTCTCAGAAAATCGATTCGAAGATTTTTTGAAATTTTGGTAAAATTCTGGAAAATCACATAAAAAGTTCAAAAAATCTGGAAAATTTGTTCAAAATTGGTGAGAAATTCTGGAAAATCACAGAGAAATCTGGTAAAGAGCACAGAAAATGGTGAATGAGATGATAAAAATTTATGAAATTCGTCAAGAAATCTGAACATTCATGAAGAAATCTGGAAATTCGTGAAAAATCTGAGCATTCATGGCGATCTGGTCATGGTAGAGGCATAAAAGAACTGACTGAGATATTCGCCTAAGTATGGAAGACTTTCAGCTCACAGTCAATGGTGAAGCTTCAGCTAAAGGTTGGCAATGGCAACAGATCTGAGCAATTCCGCCCAGGCAAGAGGGGACAATGGCATAAAATCTGAAGCAATGGACAGTCACAAGCTGAAGTCCGCCCAGGGAAAGAGAGGAAAATGTCTAAGGAAAGGAGGCAACGGCCAGACCAACAGCCAAGTCCGCCCATGTATGGCTGGATAAAAGTTGGCAATGGCCAACCAAAGGCCAAAGTCCGCCCTTAGCCAAGGAGTCAAGTGGCAAGCAAGAGGATGAAGTCCGCCCTTGATAAATGATGGAATGGCAATGAGAACAAGGAAGTCCGCCCTTGAAAGAAGTCAAATGGCAAGCAAAGCTAGGAAGTCCGCCCTCCAAAGAATGCAATGGCCAGAAAAACAGTCAAGTCCGCCTTGAGAAAAATGTCAAATGGCAACGAAATAGAGGAAGTCCGCCCTTGGTTAAGTGTTAGATGGCAATACAATGAGGAAAGTCCGCCCTCCAATCAAGACTTATGGCAACCAAAGTAAGGAAGTCCGCCTTAGCAAGTGGCAATCAAAACATGCAAGTCCGCCCTAGGCATAAAGTGAATGGTAAAGAAAAGGTTAAAGTCCGCCCAGCTAGAGATAGTAAGTGGCAAACAAAGTAAGGAAGTCTGCCCCTTGAGCAAAAGAGAAAAATGGCTAAGGCATAGCCAAGGAAGAATGTATGGCAAGAAAGAGGTCAAAGTCCGCCCTAAACAAAAGTGTCCAATGGCAAGGAAAATGAGGAAGTCCGCCCCAAGCCAAGACTTATGGCAACAAAATGTGGAAAGTCCGCCCAAGGCAAAAGAGAAATTTGGCTAAGGCATGGACGAAGACAAAGTTAAGGTGGCCAAATCATAGCTAAAGTCCGCCATGTTAAGGAAAGGAAAAATCAAAATTTTGCCTAAGTATAAACCTTTGGAAAGTATTAAAATATGTCCAAGTATCAAAGTGACTAAGGAAAATCTTTGCCATGGCTAGAAAAATTTGTGAAAAAATCAAGCAAATGGCTAAAAAATGTTGGATGTGGCTAGAAGAATTATGGACGAGAAATATTTATGGCCAAATAAAATTGGACATGGCCAAATAATTTTGGAAAACGGTTAAAAAATCATGGCCAAACCAAATGGGATGCTAGAAATTTTGGCGAGAAAAATTGGACAAAGATGAAAATTCGCCTAAGGCATTGGCAAGGAAATTTTCGAAAATCAAAAATAATTTGCCAATAAAACGAACGGGTTGGAATGGACACATAAAATAATTATTTTAATTATTTTAATCATTTATTTTCCAACACCAAAAAAGAGATAAGTCTTGAAAATTTCAAAATTGGAAAGAGAGAAAAAGAGTTTTGTTAAACTGGAAATAAAATTAGAAACTTTCCCGGACGAGTTTATTGAGGATAGAACTTGCCATACGAAAGCAAAGTGAAAGATGAGTTCGAACTTGATTCAAAGGAAACATTGCAAATTTACTAAAATGATCGACCCTCTCACTTCTATAAGTGATTTCGTTTTTCATTTGTGCAATCACTCGATTTTGAGAAGAAAAGTTGTGAGAAAGGAATTGTTTAAGGCAAAAGGTTGAAGAAATTTGCAGCAAAGTGAAGGAAATAATCTGTTATCAGCTTGCATTGCTATCGTGATCACGTCTCCAAGAAGTCACAAGGCAGATTTTTCTTGTCCATTTCATGTTAACATGAAGCTTCACCATTTATTTTCTTGCCAGCTTGTTATTTTTCGTGAAGTCTAGTTTGATTACCAGCTGGAATGTTCTTTCAAACTGATTTTAATGTCGAATTCTGATTTTCCTTTCTTCCTTCTCTTGCAGATCTATTTTTCGAAGCAGCCAAGATGAAATTTGCAAGCAAAGGTGTCCAAACACAATCGAAAATCAAGTCAAAGTGGGAGCACGTTCTAGACACAGATCTTGGCCACGTAGATCTCGAAGACTTCCGAAAGAGAATGTACGGGACTGACGGACGTCTGCCTACACCAATCGCCATGAGGATGATGCGCAACGGAATCGTCCATGCAGCTGGATTTCCACCAGCAAAAGAATGTCTTGAGCTGATGGCAGAATGCGCACTACACTACAACGCACAAGACAGACAGATAGAAGCTCCTGACGGAAGGGTCCTTGCCTACTTGTCAGAGCCAGCAATCCAGGAAACTTTTGGCATTCCAGTGTACAACCGAACATCCTATCGCACCAAGCAAGATGCACTCAAAGTTTATCAAAGTCAGAAGGATCTCTGTGCATCCAACATAAACAAGAATTGGTTATTAAAACCAAAGCCTACTGCAAGCAAGATGCCGAAAAAATTGATCAGAACCCACTTCAAAGAGGAATATGGTGATATTGTTCTGCTACTTAACAGAATAGTAGGCAGTACCCACAGTGCTCCTTTCGAAGAATGGATGTACTATTTTATTGATGAGATAATCACTGGAGTCAAGATGTTCAATTGGTCCAGGATGATTAGTGACAGCTTGCACGAACAATTGGTCAACTTTGAGCAGACCAAAATTTTTCACATGAGCTCATACATTGTATATTCACTCGCAAGATATTATAAATATCCTGGCTTGACATGCAAAGGCGTGGTTGGCAATGGCGAGGGGAAATTCAAAGTCTACGACTGCTATCCACAGCTGTAGCTGAAAGAGAAGTCCCATTTCCGGAGAGCTCACGATGCATTTTTGATGTATATCACCAGGCTTCTTCAAGGCGGAACGCACCAAAGACTCACACGAAGCCAAGAGCCTAATCAGTCGGTATGGATTCTGGTTCATCCAGTATCCTAAGTTCACCTACATCAGAATCCAAGGATTTTCCGGAAATCCTTATAGGCTGCCTGTCTATCCAACTAACAGGATGGTATTGTTGGAAGTGCTAAGACAGTTAGAAACATATCAGAACATCCAAAGGCCTAAGCAGAAAGCTGCCGTCACCTTTCCGTTTTTCATCGGCAACATGGAGGAGTCATGCCCGACAGCACAAGCAGCAGAGGTTGCTCGATTGGAGATTCAGCAATATCCATTCATATCATACAAAGCCAGGAGCAACTTCGATCCGCTTCATCACATCAAGATTGTGGACGGAGAAAGATACAAACATCGGGTTGACCTAGAGGACTTTTGGGCCAACGCAGCCGATGAATACGATGTAAGGAGAAGGTTATGGTCAAGGTTGCCATTAAGCATGATAAAGACGACGGAGCTCTTCAAAATACCTGACCAACTGCAAGATGATGGAATATATGTGCAGCCAGGCTTCAAGGAAAATGAGCCGCTTCCACCTATAAAATGGTTCGAGCTTGAGATGGGTGATCTAGCCACTTTGATGCGCCCTGTTTTCAAGTACTCTCAGTGGTGGATAGATCGTCAAGTAGAGGTCCTAAAACAGAGAAATGTGCAATTTACCTACGAGTTGATGGGAGACACTGAGTCATGTTCTTCAAACGCCGTTACATCTCATGCGGATGGACAAGCAGATGCTGCCAACTCCAAGAAGAGGAAAGAAGCCGATAAGTCTGCAATACAAGACAAGGGTAAAGAGATAGATGAAGGGCCTTCGCGGAAGAAACACAAGTCTAAACCCCTCCAGTCGGCTACTTCCAGGAACATAGAAGAGATGCTTGCCTTGGATAGAGAATCCTTGGAAAATGCCAGGATCCCTTCTCCAGTTGAAAATATAGAACCAATCCAAGTAGAAGATGATGATCAACCCTCTCCAGCAAGCACAGAAATCTTAGGATCGGATAACGACACAGACATCGAGGATGGAGAATTCGAGGAAGGAATGATTTCCGCCCTCAAAGGCATTCAAGAGGACCCATCCGTCCAGGAAATCGAGGATATCTGCGATTGGTCACGAAATTCAAAATGCGAGAGAATTGGGAGAGACGGGGAAGTAAGGACATACAAAGGCGTCAAGATCAAGAAGGGCGTAATTGAACAATAACAATACGAGTGTTTGAAAGAAAGATTAAACGAAAAGCGCCGGTGGAGGTCCTTGAGGGAGGACAATGACCACAGTTACGGCGGATAGAACAAAGCTAAGGAAAGGCCAAAGTTCTCAACCATTGAGATGAAATTTTGGAAATCATACGGTGCAAATTCGCGATTACGCGGCGACAAGTTCAAGGCAAGTTGCTCCACGAAGATATCGGTATGGGTCCGGTAACAAAAAGAAGCGAGGGAAACCGAGCTGGATAGTGCTGTGGCCACCATCAAGGCCAGGTTAGAAAAAGAAGTTGCCAAGAAGAAGAGTATAAGAAAGAAATTCAACGCCTAAAAGACTACATCCAGCACCTGACCAAGCCACTAAACGAAGGTGAACAAGTGGCGCCTTTACCTCCAGCTGCTTCACAAGAACCAACTGCGAACTTTGAAGAGGAATTGACAACAACGAGGGAGGCTAAAGACTGGATGATTGGAAGGAAAGAAGAGGCGTTGGTATTTGCAGAAAAGTTGGCGCAAGTAAATGAACAGGCTTCCTTCATGCTTTCACGAATTGCAGATCTTGCGGAGTCATGGAGCAGTCTCGAGGATATTCAGAGTAGGATCATCCCATGCATCCGGGAACTAAAGGGCATTTCAAAGCAAAGATTGATCGAAGACAAGGTTATTGAAGCCGGAGCAGCGTATGACTTCAACGGATGGTACTATGCTTTGATCTCAAGGAAAGGAGTCCTCGAAAAGGTGAAGCAGGACAGTGGTAGAGTTGAAGAACAAGTAAAAGAAATTCAAAGAAAAATCTATGAGATGGCTGCGGATATGCTAGACAAGGAGGTTGTCCGAAGGAAACACTTGCGGCCAAGGAGTTTGAAAGAGCAAGTACAGAAAGTTTTCTCCACCACCGGGCCAATCATGAAAGAAGGATTCACCAAAGTGTTCGAATTCATGGTCATCAGAAGTTCTTTCTTGCTACAGGAACCAACGTGGGCGACTATGTTTGCAGAATATGCCGAGAACTTGGATTTGCTGGAGTACAACATCAGCGTGCTGCCCGACATTGCCATGGAAGAGGTCGACTTGATAGTGTCCAGGTTCGCCGAACGTGAGGCTACACAAGTGGATAAGGATGACACTCCAGTTATCTAGTGTTCTCTTCAATTAACTGATTGTGGTTTTGGAAACCCTAATTAGGGTTTAGTTCTGTTCAATCTTGGCCATTGATCTTGAATCAATCTCGGCCGTTCTTTGTAATCTTGAAAAACTATATAAACCCCCCCCTCACTCTCTCATTTTCATAGTTAGATTCTTAGAAGTTAGATATTCATTAAGAAGTTAGAGCAGATTTGAGATAGATAGATTGCAAAAATAAAGAGAGAGTTCTTATGAGATTGTTGTGAAAAGCTACTTTGATAATGAAGTTCAAATGCATGAGGTGCTTTGAGTACTTGATTGTTGAATAGTTGCATGGTTGCATATTTTCTTTCTCGCTTAGCAGATTTGAATTAAAATGTATGTTAGAAGAATGATTGATTGATAACGGAGATTACTGAAACCGAGCTCATACTTTCTTTGGGTGGATGATTTCACTCGATGTGCAAAGTTAGACTGAGCTTTATTGTGGATGCTTAACTTTTGTTTTAATAATTGTTGTTCGATCTGATGGCAATTGTTTATTACGTGAAAATCACAAGCACATTCCTAGAAGATTGCACTAGCTCTGCGTAGTTGTCGTTGAACGTGGCGAAACAGAGTATAGTTTATTTGGTTTCACTTAGTCTTCGTCTTCTCTTGATTTCTTAGGAGTAGCATAGAGTCTCTAAACCCTAAATCTTTTTCACTTTTTTTTATATAAATCAAAAAACCCAAAATGGTACTGCATTTATGTCTCCACTTCTTTGAATAACTTGCAAAATCTTACTTGTGCCCACAGCAAATCACATCCATACCACAGAGCCTATCCGCGTTCATCTTAAACATTGGAATTACCCTATGACCTCACTTGCAATCTTAGCATAGGAAGTAGTTTCTCAAGAGAGAATAGAGCGTCTGTGACACTTTGTTCTAAAATGTTTTGTGTGTCATAAATACCATATAACACTACCCTATCTGAAGGGTATCTTGGTAGCATGGCGGGGTGACCAATGTAGCCATACAAGCGTATGTAAGAGAATGTAGGGAATTGGATGAACCAATCCGCTCAATCCGCCATCGCCTCTCTGGCTGTCTGTGAAATACGCACATGCATCTCATGGTCTAGCTCACGTACGGTGTGCATAATGAAGTGATCACTCGTTCTCTTGAAGTGTTGCTTCGCTTGAGTAAACTCAAGACGTGTAAAATGCTCATGAACCTTCTGCACACCTAAGGTTCCCCCATTGTTCAATATCCTGAAATCACCTTGGAAGGCAATCAGGTATACTAGGTAAGAGCACGTGGAACCTATGGGCTTCCAGATACCCAGTGAACTGTTGATCGAGTGTATCACTAATCAGAGTGGCCCAGTCATAATTTTCCTTCTGCCAATGATTTGGCGATGGCGATGACATAATACATCCATGATTGAAATTGATTGCCATCTTCTTCTCCAGTGATTCTATTGAGTAGAGTGATTAACACTGCTTACTCGTCTTTACATTCTCCTTGTCCCACCAACTTAGGTAAGCTTGCCTTCGTCACTTTTAGCCATTTTTCAGCTATTACCCTTTGACATTTGTCTTTGGCCGTCTCGAATGCCTTCTCACATTCCGTCACTGATATGACTTTGCTGTTAGGACATGATGGAATATCAAAGCACCTTTCGATATCTTGAGGCTTTAGACTGCAAACAATTCTCCCATTCACTACTCTGATTTCTCTAGTGGTAGGATTGTAATGCTTGACACAAGCAATTACAAGCTCCACGCTTTGTAATGTGATGGGAATGGATGCGTCCTGTAGCAACTCGGATTCTTCAATATTTTGCAATGTGATCTGATTCATGCCCTCCAACTGCTCTAGATCAACAACTGGATACACCTGATTTAAGTTTGTGTCAACTGTTTTCAAGTAATCATGGAATAGGGCCGTCTTGGTCCTGTATTGTACTTGAGAGAACTGCATCTTGAAAAACTTAAAGATTGACTATAAACTTGACCTTGTTTTGATAACTTTTTGAAACCCCTGAAAATAGCACCTTGCGGAGAAGTATTTTCCGAGAAGAAGTCTGGCACATGGGTTTTGTTTGTGCTTCAATGCTGAACAAGCCTAGTTCCTCAGAATTTTGATTCTGAAACTTTTTCGGAAAAATCCCCAAAAATAGGGGCAACAAGTTTGTTGATTTTGGAAAAATTGGCGAGATGGGTTTTATTGGAAAATTATGCTAAATCTACCCAGTTGATCTGATCTGATGTAGCCTTTTGCCTTTTTGAAATATGCAAGAAAACCTAAGATAAGAAGAGAGGAAGTAGACAGAAGATGGATTGGAAGTTTTTATCTGACTCCCTGAGAAAATTAGT